>QRFJ01003647.1:230000-348515 GCA_006176705.1 Cocos nucifera
CTTCTCATATATATGCACTAGTAGTAACAATAATATTTTGATAAATAGTACATGTTTTCTAATTTATGATAAATTTTATTTTTATAAATTAATTTTAAATATTGATGTGTGCATGTCCACTATTATTATGAATTTTTTATTACTTATGATATCAATAAAAAATTTTAGCTATATAAGCATTTTTCTTTTTGTAATATTTTATTTTCCTATAATATTTTTTTTATTTACTTTGAATATTCTAATCATTCTTTTGAAAATTTTAAATATTTTAAATATATTTTTATGTCCCTTGAGAGATTTAGTTTTAGTTATAAACCAAAAAATTCATATACTAGTTACAAAAATTTTATATACTATCATCAACTACACCACCATCTTAACCGCTACCATCGTCATTACATTCACAACCATAGCATTCCTTCCTACCACTAATATTTTATTATTATTGTCTTTACTGATATCACTATTACTATAGCTTATGCTACCACTATCTTCATCATACCATTATCATTTCTGTCACCAACAATATCATTGATACCACCTCACCTTTCAACACCCACTACAAATGTTATTGCCACCGATTTATTTAAGATGTCAGCATAAAAAGACCCAATGGATCCAATCTATTTAAAATATAAATTAAACTCTTATATTCAAATTTGATCCAACTTGGCTCTAAGATAAAAATTGATTAGAATCAGCTCCTTGACCTAAATTGATCCAATCTAAATGGACCTGACATTGGCCAGCATAACATGCATGCCATGATATGCACATGCCAATGGTAGCTAATTGGATGGTGAGGAATAAAATTATGATATTTTCCTAATGAAGGACTTCTTATTCTTAAAGTTAAAATATTTGGTTACAATTTTTTTCTTTCGAGTTTTGCTATGGTATTTCTCTATAATATTTTATTATAAAGAGTATTTAAGATATCATCACACCATCATATTTTTTATTTTTTTTATAAAAATATTTTATTATTTTTATCATTCTTTTCTATAATTTTTTCTTATTATCTGCCTTCCTACTATTATATGCCACCCCCTTCCTCCTCCTCCTTCATCCACTTCGCTGTTGTTGGGGTCTATTGTCGCATGCCGGCCTCTTCCTCCTCCACACCCATCTTTTTGCTACTTGCCTCTCCACTTGCCACCACACACCATTCCCATCCTCCTCCTCCACTCTTGGCACATCCCCCCTAAAACCCCCTCCCTCCTCCTCCTCTCTCTTCTTTTCTTCTATGCTTGATGACGATCCCGCCACCCCCTCCTCCTCCAGTCTCAACAAAGACCCCCCTCCACTCCTCTTCGACCTCCCCAAACTCCACCACCCACACATTACGGTTTGGGAGAAGGATGAGATGGAGGCTTTTGACAAAAAAAGAAAGAGACTTCACATACAATTTAATTACAAAATTTATCATCTATTTAAATATTCAAATAATTTAGATTTTTAAGATACTGTACCAATATATATACTTGCGCTCCAATTGGTTATCATTTGAAAAATTTAAATTATCAATCTTTAATTTGATGATCAAAAATAAGTTAATTATAAAAAATAAATTATTTTTTAAAATATCATAGTTTTTTTTTTTTTCTTACACCGATATGGTAAGTACTAAGATTTTAACTCCGTGTTGGACTCCAGCTCCTTATACTTTCCTTATCAAGTGAGGAGAAAAAAAACTCTCTCTATTTATTATAGAAAATCTCCTGATCTTATGCGTAGTCTCACTTTTCCAAATGATTCTCTCTCCTTTCTTTTTTTTTTTAAAAAAAAACTCTCTTGAGCGCTTTTTCTTTAATTACCACGGTCCTGGGTTTTCTCTCATGAACTAATCTAATCAAATCACAGGCATAACACGTGCAAAAATCCAGCAACCCATCAAATGTATTGCTTAGTTTTCTCACCGTCTTGGCCTTCATTGACCGATTCTTCTTAGTGAAACCCAAAAGAAAATTCAGAGTTTTAGGATGGACATAGCATAAGCCCACGATGTTGCTCTTGCGAAAATCCAAAGCTCGATACGCACACAACAAACAAGAAATTGAATCATGTCCTTTATGTAATGCAATCCTCAAGAATACATGTCACAACTGCAGTTGTGAGTATAGACACCCCTGCAGTGGTAGCTCAATGAAATGGACTTATTATTCCAACTAAATGTTCTAGATTCGGGACACGATAGATGCCGGAGCTGTGATTAAATAACAAAACTTAAATGATCTATGGTGATTCATTTTTGATAATTTAAGCATGGAGTCTAAAAGAGATATTTCATTCATCGATTTGTGATAGAGCAGAAATGATGTACTCAACCATTAGATTCATCAGATTTTTTTTTTATTAAAATGTGATCTTCAAATCAAATATTTTCTAGTAAAATTTAGAGTCTTATGGTCATCTTTTAGAGAGATAGCTACGTTGGATCCTCCCTCCCCCGTCAATCTTTTTTTGGTTGTCAAAAAAAAAAAAAAAAAAAAAAGGGTAAGTATAGACTTATGAAATAACCACACCCACCTCTCCCTCTCCTCAATCTTTTTTTGCTTATCAAAAAAAAAAGAAAAGAAAAAGGGTAAGCATAGACTAATGAAATAACTTACCGGCCGGGAAACATGACTTGGTGACGGTAGTTGACATTGACAGCGGTGAGGTTGCAGGAAAAGAGTGGGGGACGGATAACGATGGGTTCTATTAGAAACCATACATGGTTGAATAGCCGCGAAAGTATGCCATGGTCCCGACGTGGAAACGACCAAAATAAAATAAAGCGAGTAGTGGTGGGGATGAGAGGCTAGGAATTAATTGGAAGAACTGGTATTGTGCATGTGCAATGCACGTGACCTGGAGAAGACCAAATCTTCGGAGATAAACAGCTAGCGCGGTAGGCCTTCCCGCGAAAAATATTAAATTAGGGGAGTCGAAACTACGGTGGAGTTGAAACTAGGATTTCTAAAGAGAAAGAGATCTAACCAAAACTTGTTTGGCAAGGAGGAGTAGGTTCCCAGAAGGCATCATCGTGGCGGTCAATTATATTTATTTAATAGATTTGAGTCTTTATCCTTTTATAATAGCACCATGGAGGTAGGCTGTGGTCAAGAGCAAGAGATATAAGAAACGGAAGGGCAGATGGAAAGTAAGAAAAGGGAATAATAGAGAATACGTCCAAATCTAGGAAACATACACGACAACCTCTTGATGATTTTGATAATCATGTTCTTTCTCAAAGAAGATTTTAATGATCACATTACATGATAGACGACCGTGGATTACAGCTTATGACCATGGGAGCTATAAAAAGCACATATGGAGGCCCTTAGCCAATCTCGAGTCTGGAGCTTGATGCTTTTCGTGGATTAAAACCAAGCATCAATAGCTCCATCACCATGATCCCACGTCTCCTTCTAGCATTTTTGCAGAGTACCTTGAGACAGAAGGGGTATGACTCATGCACTTGGATCTGCATCATGATCCACGTCAAGCATATGCCACATTAATGCAATCAGCATTGGACTTACCCTTTTTTTTGGTCAAGGCTTGGACTAGGCTTTAGTTGGATGAGTTCAATGGTTCTAATAAGATTTTCATGCAAATGCAATTTTCAAATGGTTGGATTACACCTTTCGCATGAAAGAATAATTGTACTCATCGTTATAGTATGCCTTGCACATATTCAAAGCATTTCAATCTCCTTTTTTTCTATCTTCCTGCACAAATTTTCAAACTGCTATTTCATGATCCAATGATTGATTGCAAAGAAAATCATTCTTCCCATGAAAGATACAAATTGAAATTATTTTAATCTCTCTTTTGTTTTGATCCACCGGATCCTCACTAATGATGATTGAGAAATGCTTGGTGTAGATTGCACCATTACGTAGCCATCACTTTTCAACATACATTTAATGTTTCGCTTTTTCATTTAAAATTTTGAATGATGAAAATATCTTTTCTTTTGTAAAAAATTATGATATCATGCGAAACATGCTAGGATAAAATTATGATATTTTATTATAATTTTTTTTTCTAAAAATTATAAAGAAGGAAGGACATTATCGTTGTTTAAAAATTACATAAACTTTTCAAATGATGAGAATGCTCTTCTTTTTTTTTTTTTAATGATATCCTATATATAGGAAGTTATAATTTGAAAACAGTACATGATATAATTTTTTTAGAAGTAAAAAAATATTTTTATTATTTAAAATTTTAAACAAAAAATATAAAATTATAAATATTAAATATACATTAAAAAATAATAGCTATATGATAAAATTAGATGGAGTGATATATTTTTTCTATAATGTAGTATATAAAGAATTTTTCATGATGATTTAGTGTGATGCAATTAGAGCTATGCTCTGATCATCTAGTCCAGTGAATCCAATCCAGCTCCTTTCCATTTTGATTCAATTGTGATGCCTGCGGCCCATTCTAGGTGGATCCGGTCAGGGATTTAGCCACAGGCGTGCACATGGGCCCTTGGGCCACGCTCCGCTCTTGGCACCGGTAGCGATGCGATGGAAGCGAAACCGGTTTCGATATACCGGATTTCTTCTCCGACCATCCTGATCGGATGTCCGAAAATCCCAACCTTACGACGTCAACAAGAAGGAATCTGGTGACCTTCTGGGAAGAGCGGAACGATGGAAACGAAGAAACCCCAAGAGACGATTCCATGGAGAGAGCTGATAGAGGGGGATATCCGATGGTGGTAATCGTCTCCCTACTCTTTAAATAACGGTCAAATTACATGCACCTGAAACCATTTACATCTCTTCAGATACCATGAGAATACTCGCTTGAGCATGAATCAGCATTCACATTTCACATTTGCTAGGACCAAAAAAACACCTAATGCTGCTCCCAAGATTGGGTGGAGGCTTAACATACGATCGACAACTAATCGTAAGGAGAAGGTCAAGTTATGAAACAAATAATAGTTTTGAAGATAATTATGTTTGAGATGACTCTGTTGAGCACAAAAAGATATGGAGGGGTGTCTGCCCTGAGCATATTGGAGTGTCTTCCAGAAGAAACAAGTGCAAGATTATTTCTGTTACATGTCTGTTATATATGAAGTTAAAATATTGGATTCTTGTACTCAAGTGTCATATCTTTGTTCCTTTTTTGTTACTAGTGTAATATGTCATTGAATGCCAGTTCTATGATAAGTATCATTGTCTAGTCATCTTAGTCTGGTGGTTGGCATATTTTGATGCATTGATATATTGATAGCTCTGCAATCTTATATTGTACAAAAGTGCACAAAATTTAGACTCGGGAACTTGAAAATTAGTACCCATGTCTTGCCACGTATCTACTGTCTAGGAAACAATAATCATAAAACAAACCTGATTGTGGTAATAAATGGCCAAGATTTAGGTTGAAAAGATGACAAGAGCTCTTGCATCCAATAAAGCAGTGGTGGGCGGATAAATTAATTCAACAAAATTAGATCACATATGCTACATGGAAATTGGAAACATTAATTGGAAAGAGTAGATAGGTAATGGCTACAATGATAAGAAGTACCAAAATAGCATATTTATGAAAAATCAAATGGGAAGGAAAAAAATAGCTATGATTCCAAGGTTATATATGTAATGGATGATAATTATAGAAAAGAGATGGAATATTTTGATGGGCAAAGAAATGCATGCTAAAGAAAAAAGGATTTTTGATATAGTGGTAGCTATTAATTTGGTTTTGATGAGGAGATCGTTGATTTAGTTTGTGCTTATATACCACAAATAGGATTAGTAGAAACTATAAATAAGCAAATTTTGGAAGAGATGGATACATTAAACTAAGGAGCTGTCAAAAGAGAGAATAATTGCATGCTGGCACCTTAATGGTCAAGCAAGGAGAAGTAGTATAGGATCCAATAGGGTATATAGCAACCATAACTTTGCTCATAGGAATGTAGTGAGAGATTTTATACTTGCATTTATGTGAGTCTATGGGCTATGACCTATCAATGGAAAATACATATTTTAGGAAGAGAGATGAACATTAAGTTACATCTAAGAGTGAATCAAATGTCTATCAATATATATTATATTTTCCTAGGTCGATGTGAAAGTTTAACATGCAAAGATTGTAAGTTGATATCCAGAGAGAGCTTGTTTATACAACATAAGCTAGTAATAATAGATATGCTCACCAGGAGCAAGAAGAAAGAAAGAAGGAAAGAAACGGAAAAATAAGCCCAAGAATATGGTGGTGGGTTTTAAAAGAAGAAAATGTAAGATCTTTTGAGGATAAAATACTGAAGGCAGGAAATTTGAACCTGAAAAGAACCAAGCAGGATGTGGGATTTAATGGTAGATTGTATGAAGGAAGTTGCTAGCATAGTTCTTGCAAAGTTCAAAAGGTAAAAGAAAGATGTGAAGAAGGTTGGTAGTGGAATGGTGTAGGACAGGTAATCAAGGAACCATGGTTTCTTATAAACAATGACAATAAACAAATGCATGGAGAACAGTGAAAGAAATATGGAGGCTGAGAAAATATAGAAAATAATAGTAATCAAGGCTATATATGTACCTCATAATAGTTTACGTAATAGGTTGCAAGGTTCTCCGTACCTATTGGTCTTGTACCATACTAGGCATACTGTATTGTATGAGATGGTACCAGTACCATCCTATCATCGTATGGAATGCACACCAATCTAATATGTGTATTTTGTGATAAAAGTGGTTGACTTTTTCTAGTTGAGAAATCCATCTAGTTGGATCCCCTTTGCATGCAGATGCATCAGTTTTTCCAGGTCTTCCATTATATGTTCAACCAATTTCTTTAGCATTACTAACCATTCTCGGATCCAGATTATAGCCATTCTTTTGATTTTCTGTAAATAATGTTGTGATTGTTTCCTGAAGGGCTTCTAGAAAGGACTTTGTAAATTTCTTCTGTTCTATTGCTTTATTTATTTATTTTTAAATTTATTGTCATACTTCCCCTTAAGCCCTGCTTTGGCCCTAGCCTCTAGTTGTGATTCTGATCATTGGTGCCAAGCTTGATTCCCTTGAACCATGTAATACAATTCAAAATTGGAGATTCCATGCTTTTGCTTATGATTTATGAATACATGCAAGGGGAATGTACTTGATTAAAAAATAATGCTCTGTTGGAAAAAGTAATATTATATCTGCAACCTGGCAGGCTTATACCTCCCAATTCAGAGATTTGTATTTCTGTTGAAAAAGCAATATTATGCATTTTGTCAGGGAGGATACCAGTATAAAAAAATAATCATAATAAAAAAAAATGCAGATAAAGTGACTTCCCCTCTTACAGGTGATGCTTTGTTTGATTTAGATAATTCATACATTCAATATTAAGGTCTCACAGCACCTTTGTTGCAAGGGCTGGATTAGTATACTTTCAATGTTTTCTCATTTATTACACCATTGAATTGGAGACCACTTTCATAGTGATAAATCTTTACATCATTACTTCAAATTAGTAGCTTTTTGTGAATGTGGAATTTCCTAATCTAAGAAACCAATCTGCACCGGTTCTGATACATGATCAGAAGGACAATTATGTGTCTGAAAAAACAGTTAACTATGAAAGTCTGTTTTGATATTCATGATATCTCACCAGATCTTTGTCAGCATATGATATATGAAGCTACAGAAAATGATCACAGCTCTTTGTCTTAACTTTGAAGCCATCAGACTTCCTCATTTATTGTTCTGGCATGACATTGCCTGACCCATATGTTGATTAAGTTATCTCCTTCCCTCCTCCTCTCTTTGGTTTATTTTGAGTGTCCTGAAGGTTTTGTCTGGGAGCTTTATTTTAATTTCTATAAAGATAGAGATGTTTGTATAAAAGATAAAAGTAAAATCTTTTGGAAGCAATTTTCTGCAAGACATCAATCATATAGGGGTTGGGTTAATGGAGGTATGTGAAAAGCAAGGTTTTAAGGGCTCATGTGAGCTGTGGGACACATATCATGCCAGGCCAGTTCAGCACCAAGGTTGTCATGATACCCATTAAATCATTAGCTTATTTATTTTAACTGCAAATTCTCTCTGTTTAATGTTTACTTTTTTTTTTCCCTGCATGGTTTGGCATCTGCATTGGCATCATGGCAGCACACAACATGGCATGGCATATGGTGTGCTGGCTGTGTGACTGGAACTCCCACCAGAACCAATACTCGGAACCTTGGCAGAAGTGTGAGAAAGTTTTGAAATTATACTGTTGATAACTTGGAGACAGGTAATAAACCCTTGTGTGATTGTCGTTAGACTGGTGTTCACACATGATGGTTGGGAATATAAACTTTCCTGAAAATAAATAAAGAGAAAGTAGGGAAAAGAATGGTAGTATGAATAATGGTTGTGGTGATAGAAAGAAGTGAGTGGCTTGGGATCTAATCTCGTGTATTTATAAACTATCAATAGTTACACATAAAGAGGTACATCCTTCACCATCATGCCCCTCTATCAATAACTACTTATGAAGAGGTGCCTATTGGTTCAAGTCAAATGGCCACCAATCACATCCCTTCACCATCATATCCCTTCATCATGTCTTTTCATTACAGCCATTGTCATGTCTCTTCTTGTCATTTCTTTATTTTAATTTCTATTCCAACCATCCTTATGGGAAGTCCCACACACAGGTTTTCCATCTCATATACCCATTTTTCAATGTTTGGATGAATCATCCAGATTACATGCTAATTATAGTATGATCTTGCATCATATGGGTGAGTGCCACATAATTAGTATGTGTCTTCATATACTTCTTGATCTTGTTGTTCATATACTTTGGTTGGTCTGTATTATCCAATATTGTCTTTGATCAACTTGTGCAAATAATATGCTTTTTGTGGTAGTTGATGTAAGTGTACCACTTCTGCACTTCTTCATTTCTTCTCCTAGCAATCCACCACAAAGATTGTCAAAGTCTTAAAACTTCGTTAAGTTTCATTTTTTTGACATGTAAATGCCATTTAGGACCTTTCCATGCTTGTGAAACTAGCATATCTACCATGTGTGAAGACATGCTGTTATTCACAGGGATGAACGTTAACTGATCTTGATTCTGAAGTCCTCAGTCGATCTTAAAAAAACATTTCTGATGTTGATACCTCATTATATGTGGCACATTGAAGTTTTATATGTTTTTCTTATCATTTGATGTTGTTAAGTAGTTTTTAATCTGTAACATTGCTTTTTTAAAAAAATTATGGCATTTGAATTGAGGTTTTGTTCCCCAGATAGACAACCTAAGAGGGGGGGTGAATTGGGTTTTCAAAAATTAAAATAGATATGTGTAGTGCTAAATGATTAAAACCTAAGTGAATCAAGTGTAAGAGCAAATAGACGACATAATTAAGAGCATACACACAAACGAGAGAATTTTATAGTGGTTCGGTGCTCTCCCAGCATCTACGTCCACTCTCTAAGCACACTCTTGGGAATTTCACTATAATCCCGCAAGATTACAGCCGGATAGTTTTTCCGGGCTCACTATCCAAAAATCCAGTTGGTTTTTCTCTAGGTTCACCAACCACAACCATTACAAGAATCAGACGAATCAATCTGAATAAACAGAGGAGAGAAAAAGCCCTAAAACCCAAGTTTTAGCCCCTGCTGAAACCAAGTATACGGAAAAAGGAAAAGAAATTTTACAACTCGAAATACCCCTTTGAATGAGCAGAAAAGTTGTCCTTACAGTTCGTTGAAAGCCTCTTTGAATGTGTGGAGTTAATGCATTTGAGGATTCTTTAAAGTTTGAGAGAATAGATTGATTGGAGATTGGGTATTCGTTCAAGAATAGAGCATGCTTTTCTTTCTCTTATTTTTCTCTTCTTTTGAAAAATAATCTTTCTTCTTTTTATATCTCCAGCATTTTCTTTTTTTTAGTGATGATTGGAGTTCAGAAAAAGCAAAATTTGACCGTTGGAGAGCAGCAACTAGCTGTTGGAATGAAAAAAATCCGATCTGGAACGCCCCATCAAAAAGCTGTAGCCGTATCTTGAGATCTCTCGGTTTGTCTCGAGACGTCTCGCTAGGTTACGAGGCCTCTTAGATTGATCAGGAGAGCTCTCGTCTTCAGTCGCACGAAAAATTACCTTTCTGAAAAAAAAATGGCTCGCCTAAGACCAAGACTCCTCGCTGGAACCGCGAGACCTCTCGGAAATCCTGCGAGACCTCTCGCTCTCAGAGCACAGAAATTGGATTTTTATCATCTGAGACCAAGATGTCTCGAGATTCACTCGAGACTTCTCGAAATCGAGCTAGAACTGCGTTTCCTGCATGCCAGTCCACTCGAGAGCTCTCAAAAAAAATTCGAGACGTCTCGAAGACTGCTCTAAGGCGATTTTAGGGGATTTGAATTTCATTTAATTTCTACTTTATGTCTTCCTTATTTTGGTCAAAGAGTTCTCTTTCTTCTGATATTGGAACACTTAAAATAAAATATATTAGTAATCACTTGCTTTAATGTTTGGTCATCATCAAAATCACTTAGGGGGTCAACAATCTCCTCCTTTTTGATGATGACAAAATATTAAGCAAGTCATAAAAGGATTGTAAGCAATGTATATCAAGAACTAATGAATGCAAAATTTTTGTGCTAAAGCTCCCCCTTAGTGTATGCTCTCATGAAATGAATAGGATTTGAATAACATTCTTTTCATTTTGTATTTGTTCATTTCAATCATTTCATTTTCTAAAAGTTCCTTTTTGTGAATTTGTATTTTTGATTTGAATGATTTTATGTTTGTATTTTGTATGTTAGATTTAATTATGCATTTGCATATTTCTCCTTAATATTTCTCCCCCTTTTTGTTAGCATCAAAATCACAACAATGAGAGAATTATAAAAAGGTAAGAGCATGAAAAAGATTGATTTCATTACAAGATGTGATAATATATAGATAGAGATGTATGTTGGTTTACAAAAAAATGAATCTCATACCAACATACTTAAACCAAAAGTTAAAACCAAAGAGATACCAGACCTAGTCTTCATCAGAGAGGAACTCAATGATGGGTTCAGAGGAGGATTTGGGTCTAGTAGAGGACAAGTGAGGAGCAGGTCTAGGAGAAGATGATGGTCTAGAAGAAGATGATGGCCCAGAAGAGGATGGAGTACGATTGCAAATCTGCCGTAGGATGGAGATAATGACTTCAGCCATGGTGCACCGAACAGTGATGTTCTCTTCAAGTCTCTGTGCAAGTCTGGTATTCTTGGATAGGAGTAGTTCAATTTGACCTAACGAATTGTGCTGCTCCTTTTCCAAAATGTCAAGCCTTTGAGACAATCCACTAATCTGTTGGATAAGCATCTCTGTCTGACCTTCAGTGGATGTCCTTTATTTTTCAATGCTTACAAGGAGTTGATGCCTCACGCTGGATAGTATATCCATAAATCTTTCAGATACTTTCTGAACCACTTCTTCTACCATCCTTTCAATTAACAGATCTTGATCAAAAGCTGAGGAAGGTGCTGGTGCAGGACAAGAAGGCACCTGAGGAGAGTGTGGAGATCCTGGTGTAGTAAAAGAGGGTCCAGCAGCAGATGGTGATGGTGGAGGGGGTGGAGACCTGTATTCTTCGGGCTCATTTGCAGCATGTTCATCTGCCCTCACCCATTTGTCATCCCTTTTTACAAACTTCATCCGGTTTAATGTTCCTTCATTGATGTAGTCTGTGTGGACCAGTTTTTTGAAGTCTTCACCTTCTAGATTAACTTTAAAGTCCTTGAAGATTAAGGTGAAGATCAATCCATAGGGTAAACAAGCCTTGCTTTTGTTGGCGGTGTCTTTCAATTGTTGAAGCATAAGAGAGGGAAAGTTGATGGGAGTTCCAGCCACCATAAAGAACATGATACCTAGTTCTCTCTTTCCAACCCAGTCATGTCTTCCTACTTTAGGAAAAATTATGTGACTGACAAAAGATTGCAGTAATCTCATCTCAACCGAGAGAAGATGTGAAACTAATTGTATATTTTTGTCAACATCCCTTTCTAAGATGCACTTGAGTGCTTCAGTTTTGTCAAACAAATTTAGATTGCTAATCCCTGCCCTAGGCACTTCGAGAAGCTGCTCTATTTTTCTCTCATCTAAGGAAATGTGTACCCCTTTCACAATGGACCCAACCTTCGACCCATGATCAAAGCTAATGTTGTCAAAAACTTCTCTTATCAAGTTCGTGTAAACATTTACCTCTAGCATACACAGTTTTTCCCATCCTTGTTGCTGAATCCAAGTCCCAATATGGAAGTGTTCCTGATTTAGGTATTTGATATCCACACAGCAGCCTGTTGGAACTGTCTTAGTAGCAACGAAGAGACGAGCACGAGATGATGAAGCAGGCGGAGATGATTGAGGCAAGTCCCGCTATTGCTTAGCCCTAGCTTCAGTCGATGGCGCGATGAGAGGTCTTTGTGTGGTAAGGGATCTCTTCTTCGGAGCCATTGGGGTTTAAGATTTGGAGGGAATGGACAAGGGAAGGTGATTTGGAAGGTTTTTGAGAGTTTGGAGAAGAGGTCTCAGAAGAACAGAATGATTGAATGAAATAGGGGACCTCTTATAGATCGATTAAAAAGAGGGCCCGCAAGAGTCGAGAGCTCTCGTCTTAAAGATGAGACGTCTCGAAAATTTCGAGAGCTCTCGTGTTTACCGCGAGACGTCTCAAAATCCAGCCGAGAGGTCTCGTGAATAACCTGAGACTTCTCGTGCACAAGGGGAAGAAATTAGGAATGTTTAGGATGATAGAGGGAGACCAAAAAAACGATCCAAAAAATTTAAGATTAAATATTTTTATAGAGGACCACATACACCAAGTTCACCCCGAATTTTAGAGAATCTATCTTCACTTAGAGATTTTGTAAAAATGTCAGCTAATTAATTTTCAGTTGAAATAAATTCAAGCACAATGTTATTGTTTTGAACATGATCTCTAATGAAATGATGTCTAATTTCAATGTGTTTGGTTCTTGAATGTTGAATAGAATTTTTTGTCAGGTTTATGGCACTAGTGTTATCATATTTAATAGGTATCTTGTTTTGCTTAATTCTAAAGTCTTCGAGTTGTTGTTTGAACCAAAGTATTTGAGCACAGCAACTCCCCACATCAACATATTCAGCCTTAGCTGTTGACAGTGCTACAGAGTTTTGCTTTTTGCTATACCAAGATATCAAGTTTAACCCTAGAAATTGACAAGTGCCACTGGTACTCTTTTTATCAATTTTACATCCTCCATAGTCTGCATCAGTGTATCCAATCAATTCAATGGAAGATTGTTTTGAGTACCAAAGACCTAAGTTGTGTGTATAGATCAAATATCAAAAAATTCTTTTAACAGCTAATAAGTGTGATTCTTTAGGGTTAGATTGAAATCTAGCACACATGCACACACTAAATAATATATCAGGCCTACTTGCTATAAAGTAAAGTAAGGATCCTATCATATCTCTGTAGAGCTTTTCATTTACATTCTTACCATTCTCATTTTTGTCAAGTTTGCAAGGACTCATGGGTGTGCCGATTTTCTTTTCGTTTTTCATGCCAAACTTCTTGAGCATCTCCTTGATGTACTTTGTTTGGCTAATGAAAATGCCTTCCTTTAATTGTTTGACTTGTAGTCCAAGAAAGAAATTCAGTTTCCCCATCATGCTCATTTTAAATTCACTCTGCATCAACTTAGCAAACTCTTGATAAAGAATTTCATCAGTAAATCTGAATATGATGTCATCCACATATATTTGAACTACAAGAAGGTCATTATTTTTTTTTTTCAAAAATAGTGTGGTGTCTACACTTTCTCTGATAAAATTATTTTGTAATAAGAATTTGCTTAATTTCTCATACCAAATTCTAGGTGCTTGTTTAAGTCCATAGAGTGCTTTATTTAACTTATATACATGATTGGGAAGTGAGTGATTTTCAAATTTGGATGGTTGTTCTATAAATACTTCTTTGTCAATATAACCATTTAAAAAGGCACTTTTCACATCCTTTTGAAATAATTTAAAATTCATATAACAAGAAAAGCAAGTAACAATCTTATAGCCTCTAATCTTGCTATAGGTGCATATGTTCATCAAAGTCAATTTCTTCTTCTTGATTATACCCTTTAGCAACTAATCTAGCTTTATTTTTTACAATATTATCATGTTCATCTAATTTGTTCCTAAATACCCATTTTGTACCAATTATAGATTGATTTATGGGTCTGTTTACAAGAGTCCATACATTGTTTCTTTCAAATTGGTTTAGTTCATCTTGCATGGCTAGCATCCAATTAGAGTCTTGTTCAGCTTCTTCTATGTTTTTAGGTTCTATTTGAGAAACAAATGCAAGGTAATCAAATGTATCCTTAAAAGAGGATCTAGTTCTTACCCCTTGTGAAGGATCACCTAAAATCAAATTCTTTGGGTGATTATGTGTATACCTCCACTTCTTGGGTAGATCTCTATGATCATTAGATGCTTCAATTTCAACATCCTTATCTTGTTCGATGATTGTTGTAGAGTTATCTTTGTCATGAATGATGTTGTCTCTTAAGTTTAGCTCCTTCATTCCATCTTCGAGAATTCTTGTATCATCATCAAAAACATCTTCTTTTCTCGAAGAATGATTGTTAGCTTCATCAAAAATGACATGTATTGATTCTTTAACAACTAAAGATTGTTTGTTGAAGACTATATATGCTTTGCTAGATATAGAGTATCCAAGGAATATACCTTCATCTGTCTTAGTATCAAATTTGCCTAGATTATCTTTACCATTGTTATTAATAAAACATTTACAACAAAAAATATGAAAATAATTAATATTAGGTCTTTTTTCTTTTCAAAGCTCATAGGGGGTTTTCTTTAAAATCGGATGAATAGAAACTCTATTTAGAATGTAACATGCTGTGTTAATGGCTTCAGCCCAAAAGTATTTGGGTAGATTTTCTTCACACAACATGGTATGGGCCATATCAACTAAGATTCTATTCTTTCTTTCAACAACTCCATTTTGTTGGTGCTGAAAAATTGTGTTCTATGCTATGTTCATTGTAAAATTCTTCAAAGTATTTATTTTCAAATTCTGTGCCATGGTCACTACGGATACATACCACGGTAGAGTTCTTTTCATTTGTTATTTTCTTGTAAAACTTTGAAAACAATGAAAATGCTTCATCTTTGTGAGCTAAAAACAGAACCCAAGTGAAACGAGAATAATCATCAATAATTACTAGACCATATTTCTTTCCTCCTAAGCTTGTGGTCCTAGTAGGTCCAAACAAATCCATATGAATCAATTCAAGAGGCCTAGAAGTTGAAACTACATTTTTGGATTTGAAACTCCTCCTAGTTTGTTTTCTGAATTGACAAGCATCACAAACATGATCAATTTGGAAATTTAGTTTTGGTAGCCCCTTAACTAAGTCTTTATTATGCAATTTATAAAGAGTATGCATGCTAGCATGACCTAATCTTCGGTGCCAAAGCCAACTAGTTTTTTTTATGTTAGCATTCATCGCAACTAGACATTAGCCGCTCTTCATAGCAATTTCATCAAGATTCATCATGTAGATATTCCCACGCCTAAATTCAATGAATTTTAAACTATCATCCAAGGAACTAGATACTTTTCACAAAGAAGATTCAAATGAGACTTTAAAACCTCTATCACATAGTTGACTAATACTAAGCAATTTATGTTTTAAATTATCAACTAATAATACATTATCTATAAAGGTCAAAGTAGTAATCTGAATTTTACCATAGCCAATTATTTTACCTTTGCCATTATCGCCAAAGGTGACTACTCCTTCCTTTCTTTCTAGGATGATGAATTATTGCTTGTCATCCGATACATGCCTTGAGCAGCCGCTATCTAAATACCAATCCCGTTTTGATCCTTGGGCTGCAAGGCATTCCTGCACAAACAATCAAGTGATAGTTTTAGGCACCCAAGTCTTCTTGGATCCTTTAGGGTTAGTAGAAATGGTTCCTTTTGGAACCCAAATGCTTTTAACATGCTTTTTATTAATTCTTCTAGTATTGCATTCAAAAGCCTTGTGTCCTACCTTTTTGCATTTAAAGCAAATGGTGTGAGAAGTGTTATTAGCGATGGATGCAGTGAAAAAATTTTTTAGAAACTTGGTTTTGTCTTTGAGTTTATATTCTAGTCCGGCCTTATCATAAACTCCTCTTTGACTATTTAAAATCATTTGTAATTTTTCAGAACTACAAGTAAATTTATCAACTAAAGGCTTTAATTTATCCAATTCATCCTTTAGGATTTTGTTTTCTTCTTTTAACTTATTGTGGCTACTAATTACCTCTTCCTTTTCTTTCAAGAGTGTTTGAGTCATTTCCTTAAGATTTTTATTTTTTGAGCTTATCTTTTTGAAATATTTCATCAAATCATAAAAAGCATCTTGAAGCTCATCAAAGGTAAAATCTGAATCAAAAGTGGAGGATACCTCATCATCTTGTACCATGAAACACAAGTTTACTTCATTTTGATTTTCTTCCTCCGTGCTTGACTCGTCGCTGTCGCTCCAAGTTGCTAACATGGCTTTCTTTTTGTTCTTTTTGGCCTCTTCTTCAACATAGCACATTCAGCCCTAAAATATCCTGATTTCTTGCATTCATAACAAGTGGGCTAATCTCTCTTTTTTTCTTTTTCTTTCTTCCTGCTGGCTTCTCCTCTAATGAAGTTTTTCTTCTTGAATCCTTGTCTTCTTCTTTCCATAAATTTCTTGAATTTTCTGATCACCAGGATCATGTCTTCATCATTTTTCTCACTGGTGGATAGATCATCTTCTTCTTCATCAGCCATGGATTTCAATGCTATTGTTTTCTTTTTCTTGCTGTCTTCCTTATTGTGCCGACTCATGGCTAGCTCATGTGTCATCAAGGATCTAATGAGCTCCTCTAGTGGCAGTGTGTTCAGATCCTTTGCCTCCTGGATGGTTGTTACTTTGGCTTCCCATGATCTAGGCAAAGATCCGAGGATCTTTCTCACCAATTCACTGTTAGTGTAAATTTTACCTAAGCTTTTTAAATCATATTTATAATATCAGTGAATCTTGTGTACATGCTAGTGATAGATTCAGTAGTTGGTGAACTAGCATGTTAATTTTAGTTTCTTTTACTAGATTTGTCCCTTTATGTGTGACCTCAAGTCTGTCCCAAATTTTTTTTGCAGAATTGCAAGTGGAGATTTGGTTAAACTCGTTTGCATCAAGGACACAATAGAGTACATTCATTGCTTTGGCATTTAATTGGACAAGTTTCTTGTCTGTTTCATCCCAATCCTTCTCCGGCTTAGGAGAGGATGTGCCATTGACAATGATTGTAGGTGTGTGTGGGCCATTGACAATGACACTCCATATGTTATAGTCAAGGGCTTGAATGAAAATGTGCATGCGGGCTTTCCAATAGGTATAGTTGGACCCATTGAAAAGAGGTGGCCTATTTGTGGATTGCCCTTCGGCAAGTGAACCTCCTAGTTGGGTTGATATGATCTTTGTCCTTAGTTGATAAGATCAACAATTAGTAGAGAATCAAGGCTCTGATACCAATTGTTGCCCAGATAGACAACCCAAGAGGGGGGGTGAATTGGGTTTTCAAAAATTAAAACAGATATGTATAGTGCTAAATGATTAAAACCTAAGTGAATCAAGTGTAAGAGTAAATAGAAGATACAATTAAGAGCACACACATAAACAAGAGAATTTTATAGTGGTTCGGTGCTCTCCTAGCACCTACGTCCACTCCCCAAGCACACTCTTGGGAATTTCACTATAATCCCGCAAGATTATAGTCGGATAGTTTTTTCGGGCTCACTATCCAAAAATTCAGTTGGTTTTTTCTTAGATTCACCAACCACAACCCTTACAAGAATTAGACGAATCAATCTGAATAAACAGAGGGAAGAAAAAGCCCCCAAACCCAAGTTTCAGCTCCTGTTGAAACCAAGTACACGAAAAGAGGAAAAGAAATTTTACAACTCGAAATGCCCTAATGAATGAGCAGAATAGTTGTCCTTGCGGTTCGTTGAAAGCCTCTTTGAATGTGTGGAGTTAATGCACTTGAGGATTCTTCAAAGCTTGAGAAAATAGATTGATTGGAGATTGGGTATTCGTTCAAGAATAGAGCATGTTTTTCTTTCTCTTGTTTTTTTCTTCTTTTGAAAAATAATCTTTCTTCCTTTTATATCTTCAGTATTTTCTTTTTTCTGGTGATGATTGGAGTTCAGAAAAAGCAAAATCTGACCGTTGGAGAGCAGCAACTAGCCGTTGGAATGGAAAAAATCCGATCTGAAATGCCCCGTCAAAAAGCTATCGCCGTGTCTCGAGACCTCTCGATTTGTCTCAAGACGTCTCGCCAGGTTACGAGGCCTCTCGGATTGATCAGGAGAGCTCTCGTCTCCAGTCGCACGAAAAATCATCTTTCTGAAAAAAAAAATGGCTCACCTGAGACTGAGACGTCTCGGTTCTGAACGGGACGTCTCACTGGAACCACGAGACCTCTTGAAAATCCTGCGAGATCTCTCGCTCTTAGAGCACAGAAATTGGATTTCTATCGTCTGAGACCGAGACGTCTCGAGATTCACTTGAGACTTCTGGAAACCGAGCCAGAATTGCGTTTGCTGCGTGCCAGTCCACTCGAGAGCTCTCGAAAAAAATCCGAGACGTCTCGAAGACTGCTCCAAGGCAATTTTAGGGGATTTGAATTTCATTTGATTTCCACTTTATGCCTTCCTTGTTTTGGTCAAAGAGCTATCTTTCTTCTGATATTGGAATACTTAAAATAAAATATATTAGTAATCACTTGCTTTAATGTTTGGTCATCATCAAAATCATTTAGGGGGTCAACAGATTTTCTGCCGCTTCTGTTTTGATATAGATTTATTCTTCAATAGACATAACTATTACTTACCTAAATTGTGTGCAGGTCTGGGAGCAGAAGAGCAGAGCTCCTAAAAACAATTTGGCAAGAAAGCACCTAGGAAGCAGTTGTTAGAGAACAGGGGTCGGTAGGAGATTCTAGCTATCAAGGTTTAAGCTAATCGGTAACTTATATCATGTATGAGTTTTAGATGTGTTTTTGCAAGGATTGAATGAACAAGAAACCTCAGTGTGTATAGAAAATGTTTCATGGGATAAATCAGTTGAGGGGTTGGAAGGAATGAATTTGATAAATGTCATGAAGATAATGGGAAACCTGGCAGGTTTTATGAAAAGTAGTATGCCTTGCCTAAGAGGACATTGACAAAACTAGTCCATGAGAGACTAAATATCATATCATACTTATTAAAGACCTCTAGCAGTTTGATATCATTAGAAATAATCCAAATAAGCCATTGTGGCCAATTATGCCACGTGTGATAATATGTTTGGGCTAAATTGAATGACGTATGAGAATTGGTGACTGAGGAATAAAAGATTCTATTGGCGTTAGAAAGATAATGCTTTGATTGGAAAAACTGTAGAAAAAAGTATTGTAAAATGCAATTTAAAAGCAAGGAAACTGTGTACTAAGTTCATAAAGTGGGGAAAGGAGATGCCACTGTTTTTGTTTAAGACATTTAATGCAAGTATCTTTGATATAATGTTGAAAGAAAAGCATTTTTGAATGATAAGAGTTACAAATAATAGAAGAATGCTTTTTGATGATACAAGTTGGTTTGATAATCCTCTTTTCATTTTACTTTAAAAGCTAGCAGTTGTTCTATGTTCAAGTGTGGTTCTATGCTCTTGTAGAAAGGAAATGTGCAAACCTGTTCTAATCTATGCTTCTACAAGTGTTATTCTACTTCCCATGCGTTGCATGGGTCCTTTTCTTGTAATCTCGTATGCTCAAACATGCTATTCTATAAACTTGCTTACCATGTCATGTACGATAATATGTTCTTTGTCATCTTTTATCTTCATTATAAATCAAGATTAGCCTAAGTTGCTAATTGTTTTTTTAAAACTTAAGCAAATAGCATAAGACTATGATCATCTTGGTATAAGATTTCTATTATGTGGTCCAATCAAATTGTAAGGGAAGCCTTAAACGATGGATTGAGGAAAGGCAAAAATTAATCAAGTTAAAACTTGCATATGGGATCCAGTTTTTCTGGAAACAAATGAAAATGATCCCTCCATCAAAATTGATTAGCAATAGCTTGTTATTATTTTATTTGAACTAGACAAAAAAGATGGTTGAAAACAGATCTAATAAAATTAGATTAGGGTGGATAAAATGAAGGGATGCCTCTTGGCTGATGCAGTTTTTCTGGAAACAAATGAAAATGAGCCCTGCGTCAGGGTTGATTAGCGCAAGCTTGTTAGTGTTTTGTTTGAACTAGATGAAGAATATGATTGAAAACATATCTAATAAAACCATATTAGGGTGGATAAAATGAAGGGATTCCTCTTGGCTGATGTTTGCGTACTGCTTGCTCTTGGGACTTGAAGGAAAATGCATGTCAAATCTGATAAGATTTCAGAAGGGTGGAACCAATGAAGGGTGCCTCTTGGTTGATGGTTGCACACCCAAGCTCTTAAAACTTGAAGAAAAACGTATGCTCGACAAAAGTATGGTATTTGACTTTACATGGTTTAGAAAGCTGGGCAATAATGATGGCACGTGCATGTAAAATAAAGGTGGAAATAAGGTTGCTGAGGTGGATGTGGGTAAAGCTTGAAAACCTAGGGTTATAAATGGACGAGAGTTGCAATTTGAAAAGACGGAGACTAAGACTGCATGCAGAAGAACACCAGGGTTTCAATAAAGAAGGGGCCTCAATTTGTTTTGGAGTGTTAGAGTGAGGAAAATAACCTGGTTGGTGTATATGAGAAGTACTAGAAAATTTTGTGTTGATGGGAGAGGGCATCTTTAACAAGAGTGATAGAAAAAAAACGGATTTACAAAGTTGACCCAGTATTGCGAGGTAAGGGCTTCTTGGTGATGGTTATTTAAGTGATTTGAAACTTCAAATAGGTCTTTAATCAAGTTAAAACAGCTGTTTAAATTCAAATGGTACCATTAGAATTTTTGACCTGTTGCCATTCAGCTATAGTATACTAGTATTTGTTAAACGACCTTTTTATGATAATCATGGGTCGTGTATATTTGGAAGTAATGCTGAACCAAAATAAATGACCAAGTGATCCCTTAAAGCTGTCTATTTGGAAAAAAAATTCTCCTTGAACTGAATGTCTAAGGAAGTACACATATTTTTGGTTTTAAATGTCATGTTTCTATGTTTTAAAGATGAACGATGGTTCATTGGCCTCCCTCTCATATATAATTCTAAACGATGGAACTAACTTAGGTCCCTAAACTATAATATAGTAAGGGTAGGGCCCTCTTGGGAACATTTGTCAGATGGTTTAGTCTGATTCCTTATTTATCTTTCGGCAAGATTAGGAAAGTAGAATGCACATGTTCAAGGAGGTGGCTAATATCAACACCTTTGACAGATTTTCCTCACTTTCTAAGTTTTCATGTAATAATGTCTTTGAGACACTTCAAATTAAATTATTGTTCTGCATCTTTTACTGATTGGCTCAAAATGATTGTTTACGATAATGTTCTGACTTCACAGGTTCAAAGATTATGTTTTTTGCTAATTATTAAAATGTTAGGGCAATGTTCCCACCAAATGGCAACAGATAACAATGTTATTCTCCCTATACCCTTTTTTCCATCAATTTTGACTGGAGCCTCTTTTTCTTCTTCCCAGCACAATTAGAATTTGCAACCTTTCTTTTGTTTAGACACCTCATAAGCTTATTTGCACCACAGCATTTTTCCAATTACCAGAGTTAATTTTAACCCATGTTGCTGTTTTCTTTTATTATAGTTTCTTAATAATGCTTGGTTTATGAACAACTATTAGTTTCAATTATTTTTACATTAAGAAAGATATAGTATGCGAAAAATTTTGCATAATTAATAAAAGTTAACTTCATCATCTTATGTAATAGTGTTTAGGCTGGGAGTACACACTTCTATCTATCTTTTTTTTCCCAAAAAGGCATTACGTAATTAACTGGATTTTTACGGTGGAAACGTTCTTAATAAATTCAAACTTCCAGCTGTGACTGAAACTCCATTTCTTTCAGTGAGTTGATCAGGGCATTTTTCTCTTTAGATACTTTATGAATTTCTCATGCATTCCATGTTAAATATCATGATAATATTTACTTTTGAAACATGATGGGCTTGTGGTACTTATTATGGTGCAATGATGGGCCTGGGCCTCCTCCATATTGATGCTTGATGATGCCCCTGCAAAGGTAGAAAACTGTAGAAGTCAAAAAGCTGAAAGAGCTATAATTCAGATTCCGTAGTCCCACATGAGATTTTTGCTACTTAGGAGGGACCCGATGACGTCTCTCGACTCATTGATTGCATGCAACAAAGGAAGAAAAGACCAACTCAGATACTCTTCTCGGAGGTACCCTACCTTTATCAGAAAAATGCATTTCAAGTTTCTTATCTTTTAAGAATTAACATGATGCTTTACCATTTCTGATGCTGAATTTAGTTTAACGACATCTGCAGATTGCCCCTCTTTGACCATATCGATTGATGTTTCACTAATAGTGTAATATTTTTGTAGCTAATGGATGTTACATATTTGTGCCTTTTGAGATTGCACGCTACCGTTCTTTGGTGGGCATCTGCCAATTTGGTGATTACCCTTTGGCAGGAAGCTGAGGTTTGCTTCTAGCATTAGCTTGATGGGTTCTGTTGCTCTTGGGAAGGGAGAAATTTGATAAAATGAAGTATTGTGGAAGGACAGCACCATCAGTCTCTCACAATAGTTGTGAGTTGAGAAAGATTTTAGCTTTTATGGGATAAAACATTCTCTTTTACATAAAATAAAATTGTGCGGTCCAAGACGGCATCTTAACATGCTAGAGGCTAAAGTGGAGAATAACTCATGCGAGAGGAACCTTTTGATTCTTAATCTTTTTGTCAATATTATCTTTCCATCTCCAGACAGAGAAGATGTCACTGAAGCATGGTTAAAAAAAAGTTTACCCTATGGGCCCAACCCTGGTACCAGCAACATATGTTGATCACTTACCAGCCGACAATGCGTTCAACATGAGCTCATTGCCCTAAGACTGTGGTTAATTGGAGGTAATCTTTCATCGTATCCGAAGGCTCTCAGCAAGGGTCATGTAGCCCACCAGACAAAAGCAGTTAGCTACCTCCTTGGTATGTTACGTCGTCTTGTGAAGAACGAGTCAGTCCGGGGCTGCCACAGATGATTTGAGCTATGAATTCATTATTTGACTTGGGAAGGTGTAATTTCTACCTTTTATCTGATGAGGGAAAGACCTCCTATGTGTGGTAGTGGCGGAGCAACTCCTCTGCTGGACGTCTCCAAGTTTAGCGTGTACCAACCAAGACTTTGTTGGGATGGTTTCAGTCTGCAGTCAGTTTTGGAGTTTAACCATTTATAATATCTTCCCACCTACCTTCAATTATTACCATATACATTGACCACTTAACCTTTTAACTAAAGTTGTTCAATGACTTAAATACGTGATAATTTCTAGATGCCCATTACATGAAGTGCAGCAAACTTTGTTCAGTTTTGGAGTCAAACCATTTGTAGTATCTTCCCACTTATCTGTAATTGATGACTATATATGTTGACCATTTTAACTTTTCAACTAAATTAGACGCGCATTACATGAAGCGTCAGCAAAGTTTGTGCAGTTTAGGAGTTAAACCATTTGTAATATCTTCCCACCTATCTGTAATTGATCACTATGTATATTGACCACGTAACCTTTTGACTAAAGTAGTTTGATATTTTAAATACATGATAATTTCTAGATTCGCGTTACATGAAACGCACCAAACTTTCTGCATTTTTGGAGTCCCGAACCATTTGTAGTGTCTTCCCACCTATCCGTAGTTGATCACGAACGTAACCTTTTAACTAAAGTAGTTTGATGCTTTTTAAGTACATTATAATTTCTAGATGCGCATCATATGAAGCACAGCAAACTTTGGGTAGCTGGAAAACGTCTACGCACCATTTGTTACGTATTATTTATAGGTAGCAGTGCAGTGATTCCACGTTCCTCCATTACAATCTGGGCGATGGTATGGCAACTGACGTGTAAGGTTATGCCTTGACGCGGTATAGCATGTGATTGGCCATGCTTGAGGTCCCCATGGCATAGGAAATTTACCCCAATGAAGTCTAATCGTGCATTGGCCCTTCAACATGAAACCAATCGAATACATTGGCATTTATGTTTCTTTTTCTATTTCTTTTTATCCTTTTCTGATTAAGAAGTCAGAGATACCACATGTTGTGCCACGGTGGAGGCATGCCATTATTGCCTTTTCCCTGTGCTGTGGCCGGTGAGGGTCTTAATAACAGACTACCGTCCAAAGCCTACATGGCTTGCAAGTCATCCATTAAAAGGCACTATTTCTATGGCCTACACAGCTCTCAACCGTAATCCTAGTACCACTGATTCCTTTGGTTCGTTCTCTTCCTTCTCCAAACTTTCAAGCATCTGAATACTTGAAACTTAGGTTGAGGAGAAGCAAATGAGACAATATGATGTTTAGATAATAAAATGATGTTGAAATGTTCATTAGGAACTCCCGCAGAAGGAAGTATCAAACTCGACAACATCTATGATTTTCTTCTGCAATAATACCACCAGCTAGGGGTTGGAAGGATCATTGGCGATGTTGATAAGGCAAATTATGGAAGCATATTTGGATAATTTTCTAGCTCTAAGCATGCTTGAGGCAAGAGGTTGGTGTTTGTTTAATAGGTTGTGGTACAACTGATTCAATATGGCAAAGTTAACATCACTAATTTAACACAGCGATCCATCATCTTGACCAGGCAAAAAGGTATCTTCTTAGTATTCGCAAGAAACAATTGAATAGATTCAACATCTCCTATCACTATTAAGCACACATAAAACAAAGGCAATGCTGTAGAACCTCCTTTTTTTTTTTTTTTTGCAAAACTTACGAGGGAGACAAGGAGTGCTGTTGATATCGGATGATTCGGTCGATTACCGGACTAACTGGTAACTACAAAGAGAACTTTAGGGTATTTGGTCTGTATCCTCTGGGCCCTTTTTCTTTTTTATCCTAAAGCTAAAACTGTACGTCCCTTTCAAAGTTCTAATCTGCTAGCCTTCCATGGTAAATAACTCAAGATAAGGCACCTTCGCAGAAAATGTTTGACCCACCAAGGAGTATAGAATTAGCTTTTAGCTGTCAATCTGCTGTTTGCCGGGCAACCCGTGTTCGTGTCCCACCACCTCGCTCGCTGATGCTAGAGACTTGTGTTGGCGGAGGACAGAGATACTGCCATGTGAAGCCGCAAGGTACACGGTTCCTCCTAGCCTAGATATTTTTATATAATATATATTATACAGCTATGTCCCTAGCGCGCTTCGGGGGCTGCATCACGTGTAAACCCACGTGCTCTTAAAAACTTTGTTTAATTAAAAAACCTTGTTTAGAAAGAAGGGTTTATCGAATCTTGTTAAGCTGATGTTATTTACCCGGTTGATCTTACTTTACTATTTCTCTTGGTAAAATAACGGCGGTCGGTAGGGTACTCTATCATGGAAGACCTCACGGCATTAACCATTCTCGTTCGTCGATCCCCTGATACCCCGCCGTGTCTTGCTGCACAGCCCATCAATACATACGTTAAATAAACTTGATCTGCCACGAGTAGCAGATCAGAGCTTATTCCTATGATATCCATCTAGTTCAGTTGCATATTCAAATTTATCTAAACATATATAAAAATTTGGACATTCAACTAACACTATTTCTATATAGATAAATAATTATCCAAATCATATCCAAATATCCATATTATTATAATCCTATCTAATCTTATATATAATATATAAATTTTTAATAAAAATAAATAAATATATTAATTTGATTTTGTTGGAGATAAATTTTGCTTCCGTTGAAGTGATGCTTAGCCTAATGCAGCTGATAATCACGTAAGAGCTTCGATCGAAAATTCTCATCCCAACGGTCGAACCCTACCCGATCTCCTCCAACGGCCAAACTCGTCCAGTGGCCGAACTCCTCCAACTGGACTCTGAATCCAATCAAACTTCACAATGGCCGAGCCCCAGTTGAACTTCCACAGCGGTCGTACTTCCAGATTTCTCCTTCAATCGGACTTCTACGGATGCCAAACTCCTTCAGTCGGGCTTCTATGGGAGTCGAACTCCTTCCGAATTTCTCTTTCAGTCGAAATTCTACGGGAGTCGAACTCCTTCTGAAAGCTCCTTCCGAACTCCTCCAGTAGTCGGATTTCTATGGGAGCCAAACTCCTTCCAGCAGTCGGACTTCTACGGTAGTCGAACTTTTTTCGGACTCCTCCAGCATTCGGACTTCTATGGAAGCCAAACTCCTTCCGGATTCGGGCTTCTATAGAAGCCAAATTCTTTTCGGACTATTCCTTCAGATGGATTCCTACAGGCGATTCTTTTAGATGGATTTCTATAGGCGATTTCACTACTGAACGGTTACAATTATTATTTATCAAGATAATTATGATTGTCATTTATCAGGACAATTATGATTAGCATTTATCAGGACGGTTATGATGGTCATTTATCGGAATAGTTACAATAAGCTCCACCTATAAAAAGAAATCCTTCAGATACGTTTTCTCGAAGCTTACTTTTTCTTTTCGAAACTCTGCCGAACTCCTCTCTGAGCACTCCATTTCTATTGGCCAGAAGAGTTAACTTGACCGTCGGAGGGTCGTATCGGAGTCACCACCACCAACTCCGGACGAAACTTTATTTTGTAGGTCACCGACGGTGACCTCGTCTTCCTCGATTCTAGCTCGATCCGGCATCAACCAAATTCTGTACCAACAGAATTAGCGCTAGAGAAAGGACCTCTGTTCCTTAGGTTCCTTTGATCTTAAAGGAGTGCTCAGCAGCGATCTCTCTCCTTTCATTCTAGAGTTCTTCCCAAAAAAAATGCCTTCCAAGAAAGCTTCGACTCGGCGATCAACGGTCTCTACAGCCAGATCCTGTCTAGATACAATCATTCCAACTTCGATGACTTAAGCACCACCTGCAGCCATGGTGGATGTGGAGCAGTTCAACCTGTTGGTCCAGCAGATTTGTGGCCTCGCAGATGCCATGTAGGCCATACATCGGTAGGCTCCGGTACCAGTTCGATCGGAGCAAGCTTCTTCGGAGCTCCATGATCCGATTTGGGAACAGCCGACCTTAGCTACTCGACCTTTGATCTTCGGAAAGGGGAAGCAGAGGATGGAAGATCCATGCTCGGACCACGACTCGATCCAGAGGGAAGCTTAACGCTCATTCCACCAGAAAATCCTGGAGACCAATGATCGTGAAGATCTCTTGGATCAAAGGTTCTTAGAAATGAGTCGACGAATTGAAGAGCTCTGTCATACTCCTTCCTCACACGGTAATGATATACGCACCGACCCTTCTTTTTCTCAGAGGATCATGTAGGAGCCAATCCCGCCGAACTTCAAGCTTCCGCAGTTCGAGAGTTACGATGGAACCTCTGATCCGATCAATTACCTGGAGGTCTTCGGATAATGATGTTGCTCCACGGCACGTCAGACGCTATTTTGTGCCGGATTTTTTCATCCACCTTTAAGGAAATAGTCAGAAATTGGTACTCGACGCTTAAGTCGGGTACCATCTTTTTCTTTGATCAGATGAGCCATCAGTTCGTGGCTCATTTCGTCAGCAACCGACGTCCGCACCGAGGTTCAGATTTTTTGATGAACATCAAGTAGAAGGAGGGAGAATCCATTCGGGCTTATATCACATGGTTTAATGCCACTGCATTAGAGGTCCAAAATCTGGACCAATTAGTTGCAATGGCCGCACTCAAAGACGGCCTCCAGAAGAATGATTTGCTATTCTCTCTAGAGAAGAAGTACCTCAGGCATTTTGCCAATCTGCTAGCTTGGGCTGAAGGTTACGCCTGAGCTAAGGAGGCCTTCAAGGCCAGGGATGATAAAGCCTTTGGTAAGCGGCAAATCGACCAGCCGGGTGGGCCCATCGAAGAAAGAAAGTCGAGTAAAGCTCGACAGTGCTTCCGAACTTCCTCTGAGCGGAAGCGAGCCCGAACTCCTCTTCAGGCTCGGAGACAGGGAAGCCCGGACAGAAGGGCGCAGAGAGGTTCTCTCCAATGAAAGTTTCACAACTATGCCCCCTTTAATGCTCCACAGACGTTGGCCTGAAGCAAGCCAAAGGCGTTACCGCAGCTAGAACCACAAATGAAAAAGGAATAATAAGAAGATCGGCTGCCTCCAGGCATCATCGACGCTATCTCTGAGGGACCTAGTACTTCGGTGAGTCGCCATCTCTCAGCCTCAAAGCCAAGATAAGCTTGCCCCAAATAGGAAAGGCCCATATGAAATAGAAGAGGTCGTCCGGTTTGGGATTTATCGCCTGAAGGAGCTTGGAGTAATAACACTTCCACGATCTTGAAACTCAGAAAATCTGAGGATGTATTACCATTAATCTTTCTTCAATAAAACTCCATTTCAGCATTATTATTTCTTGGTGCAATAACTATGTGATAACAGAAAAGATACAACGAAAAGTGGTCATATTAGGAACAAGAGGAGAACCTCGTTCTAACGTGAGTAAAGTCGAAGTGCTCGTTCATTTTAGATGAGATGGAGGGAGAGGCCCTGACAATGACCCTTATGTGCCTCCACAGTTCGTTAGAAACAGGAGGAGAACCTCGTCCTAACGTGAGCAAAGTCGAAGATCTCGTTCATTTTAGACGAGATGGAGAAAGAGGCCCTGACAATGATCCTTATGTGTCCCCACAACCCGTTAGAAATAGGAGGAGAATCTCATTCCTAACGTGAGCAAAGTCGAAGACCTCATTTATTTTAGACGAGATGGGAGGAGAGGCTCTGACAACGATCCTTATGTGCCCCCACAGTTCGTTAGGAATAGAAGGAGAACCTCGTCTTAATGCGAGCAAAGTCGAAGACCTCATTCATTTTAGACGAGATGGGAGGAGAGGCTCTGACAACGGCCTTTATATGCCCCCATAGCCCATTAGGAACGGGAGGAGAACCTCGTCCTAACATGAGCAAAGTCGAAGACCTCATTCACTTTAGACGAGATGGGGGAGACGTCCTGACAATGGTCCCTTATGTGTCCCCACAGTCCGTTAGGAACATGAGGAGAACCTCGTTCTAATGCGAGCAAAGTCAAAGATGTTCACTTAAGATGAGATGGGGGGAGAAGTCCTAACAACGACCCTTATGTGCCCCCATAGCTCATTAGAAACAGAAGAAGAACCTCATCCTAACGTGAGTAAAGTCGAAGACTTTGTTCATTTTAGACGAGGTGAGAGGAGAGGCCCCAACAATGGCCCTATTATGCCCGAGTCTCAACTTCAACGTCAACAAAAGATAAGATCTCTTTCAATCTCGATCGGAGATAAGATCTCCCCCATGCTTCAACCTCAATGAGTGTAGAGTCCGAAAAAAGACTTCGGCAGTCGCTTTTTTGGTATTCCCTTTCTTCGAACTTCAAATTTCGGAGTCGGGGGACTATTGTTGGGGATAAATCTCGCTTTCGTCGAAGTGGTGCTTAGCCTAATGCAGCTGGTAATCATGAAAGAGCTTCAATAAAAAATTCTCATTCCAAAGGTCGAACCCCACCCGATCTCCTCCAGCGGTCGAACTCGTCTAGTGGCCAAACTCCTCCAGCTGGACTCTGAACCCAATCAAACTCCATAATGACCGAGCCCCAGTTGAACTTCTACAGCGACCGAACTTCCAGATTCCTCCTTTAGTTGGACTTCTATGGGTGCCAAACTTTTTTCGAACTCCTCTTTCAGTCGGACTTCTACGGAAGCCGAACTCCTTCAGTCGGATTTCTATAGAAGCCGAACTCCTTTCGGATTTCTCCTTCAATCGAACTTTTACGAGAGTCGAACTTCTTCCGGACTCCTCCAGCAGTCGGACTTCTATGGGAGCCGAACTCCTTTCAGACTCCTCTAACAGTCGGGCTTCTGTGGTAGCCAAATTTTTTCTATACTCCTTCAGCAGCTGGACTTCTACGGAAGCCGAACTCCTTTCGAATTTCTCCTTTAGTCAGACTTTTACGGGAGCCGAACTCCTTCCGGACTTCTCCAGTATTCGGACTTTTACGGGAGCCGAACTCCTTCCGAATTCGGACTTCTATGGGAGCTGAACTTCTTCTAGATTTCTCCAGCAGTCGGATTCCTACAGACAATCCCATTATTGAATGGTTACAATTATCATTTATCAGGATAATTACGATTGGCATTTATCAAGATGGTTACGATGATCATTTATCGAAATAATTACAACAAGCTCCGCCTATAAAAAAGATCCTCCAGATATGTTTTTTCAAAGCTTATTTTTTCTTCTCAAAATTTTGCCGAATTCCTCTCTAAGCATTTTATTTTTGTTGATCAGAAGAGCTAACTTAACCGTCGGAGGATCCTATCAAAGTCACCACCACTAACTCTGAATGAAATTTTATTTTACAGATCACCAACAGCGATCTCATCTTTTTCGACTTCCACTCAATTCAACGTCAACCAAATTCTATACCAACAAATTTAATCTTTTTTATTTAGTTATTATAAAATTTAATTACTAACTTTGTTTCAACTCCAATTATTTTAGTCATCCATTTCACCGGTTGCCACTATTTTTTTCACTTTTTGTAATTATAAAGCTCTATATAAAGTAGTCTCTGACGAGCGTAACCAAAATTTACTAATGAAGGGAGAGCGCAAACTACTTGCCCCTCCTCTCTAATTATTAACTCTAATCTGTCAATCTATGTCGTCTCTCTCCCTCACTCCCAACGACTCCCAGGTTGTCATCGTCTTCTCCTTTTCTTCCTGATTCTTTTATGATTCCACGCCCATGCCGTGCCTTCTTGACGTCACCGACACATAATAATGTTAGATTTGATAGGATCCGGTACAAATCTCTTCCCTTCAACTAATTTACCTCATTGATCCGTCTGCGCGTCTTCACCCCAAAAAACCAATAAGACAAAAACCCAGAAGGAAACAGGTAGGGTGGAGATTAGAAATAGGGAGAAGAGCGGTGGAGGAGGCGAGAGGAGCAAGAGGTATGAAAGCCGGAGGAGGAATGAAGGATGGCTCTGATGGATACCACCCAATGACCCCCACCGCCACCAATAAGTCCCCCCTCGTATGGGGCATCCTCGCCACCAGCAGCAAGCCTTCCACCCGTCCCATGTTCGTCCCCCGCTTCATGATTTGCCTCCTTGTCTTCATCTCCTCCATCTACTTCCTCTATACTATCAATCTCCTCCTCTCCTCTCCCCTTTCTCACCGCCAGCTCCCCTGCCCCACCACCACCTCCTCCTCCGCCATCGCCGACCCGGTCCGCCGCCTTTCCTCCTCTAATATCTCCGTCCGTCCTCCCACCACGGTCACCACGGCCACTAGGGCCGCGGCGGCCACGGGGCTCCAGCACATTGTTTTCGGTATCGCGGCATCCGCCAGCCTATGGGACCAGCGCAAGGACTACATCAAGCTCTGGTGGCGCCCCCACCAGATGCGGGGTTTCGTCTGGCTCGACATGCCGGTGAAGGAGTTCGACAACTCCTCCTCCGCCGCCGCCGCCGCCGCCGCCGCCGCCGATGGGCTCCCCGCCCTTAAGCTCTCCGGTGACACCGCCCGCTTTCCCTACACCCGCCGGAAGGGTAGCCGCTCCGCCATCCGCATCTCCCGCATCGTCTCCGAGACCTTCCGCCTAGGTCTCGAGAACGTCCGGTGGTTCGTCATGGGCGACGACGATACCGTCTTCGTCCCCGACAACCTCGTCCGCGTCCTCTCTCAGTTCGACCACCGCCAGCCCTACTACATCGGCTCCGTCTCCGAGAGTCACCTCCAGAACATCTACTTCTCTTACGCCATGGCCTACGGCGGCGGGGGGTTCGCCATCAGCCGCCCCCTGGCGGCCGCCCTCTCTCGCATGCAGGACCGCTGCCTCCACCGCTACCCGGCACTCTACGGCAGCGACGACCGCATCCAGGCCTGCATGGCGGAGCTGGGCGTCCCCCTCACCCGCCACCCGGGCTTCCACCAGTACGACGTCTACGGCGACCTCCTCGGCCTCCTCGCGGCCCACCCCGTGGTCCCGCTCGTCACCCTTCACCACCTCGACGTCGTCCAGCCCATCTTCCCCGACGCTCCCTCCCGCGCCGCCGCGCTCCGCCGCCTCTTCGATGGGCCCATCCGGCTCGATTCCGCGGCCATCTTACAGCAGTCCATCTGCTACGACGCCGACCACCTCTGGACGGTCTCCGTCTCGTGGGGCTTCGTCGTGCAGCTGGTGCGGGGGGTGATGTCGCCCCGGGAAATGGAGATGCCCACGCGGACCTTCCTCAACTGGTACCGCCGCGCCGACTACACGGCCTACCCCTTCAACACCCGGCCCGTGGCTCGCAGTCCCTGTCAGAGGCCTTTCGTCTACTACCTCTCGTTCGCTCGCTACGACGCCGCCCGCCGCACCACCGTCACCGTGTACGAGCGCCACCGCGAGGTCCACCCGGCGTGCCGCTGGAAGATGGACGACCCCTCCGCCTTCGTCGACCGCATCGTCGTCTCCAAGAAACCCGACCCTTCGCTCTGGGACAGGGTAATTAGTATACATTATAGAATAACCTTATTGTTCGGCTCAGTTTGGTTAACTACATATTATCGTTAATAGTGTTTGATGAAATGCTTCTCGTTGTCGTTGTTGTCTGTGAAATGGACAGTCGCCGAGGAGGAATTGCTGCAGGGTGGTGTCATCGCCGAGAGATGGGAAGAAGGGAAATAAGACGATGACAATTGATGTGGGCGTTTGCCGGGAAGGCGAGATTAGTGAGATCTAGACAGCTCCCATTTCTTTGTTCCACTCTCACTCCTTAGCTCCTGTTCTTCTTTGTTTTGTTTCGGGTACATATCATTGTTAAAATCTTGTAACTTCTTTTATGATTCTTGGCCTGGGAATTGGGATGGGGGAGGGGGCGATAGGCATTGGATCATGACCACGACTCGGCTCAGACCTCTAAAAAGAAACGAGATGAAAAGTAGAGGCTGCGAGATTCGCCATGTATATTTTTGTTTTGTGGTCGTAGGGTTCAGCTTGCTATTTATTACTTCATCTGCATTCTATATTTTCTATTTCTCTGTGCTTTCATCCATGGATGCAACTGGTCACGAGCGGCTGGAAATTTTCTTGTGACATCACTGGGATGCTCTGGTCCAGCCTTGCCTCCATTGCTTCCAGATCCTTCTCCAGGGTAATATAGATCCCATATGTATTAGTTTAGAGTCACGGCTTTTAATTTCCTTTCATAGCTGCATGCTCCTCTCTCCATCTGAAAAAAACGGAGGTGGAGGCGGAAACGGAAAGAGGGTGTGGCAAAATGGTAAATATGTAGAGCGGATGAGAGCTAGGGTTTTGGATTCTGGCCTCGAAACTGTTCATAATGCTGGCGATCATACGGCCTCTGTCGCTTAGGATGATCTACTCCACGTGGCCTTTGTCCTCCTACAATAATAGTATCATTATAATCATGCCTGAGCCCTCGCGGGTCCACCCATAAGCCGAGTGCGGAGATATGGAGTTGGGTGTGTCTCCAAGCGGAGTCCAAAAAGAAAGACCCGGAAAGCGACCGATCGAACGGCACCCGGTCCGTGACCATGACCCTCCTAAAGGGTTGAACTAGGATTGTTGTGACTTGTGCTTGGCATTTTGCTTTTTGCCATGCTACCATACTGGCATGCCGAAAACTGTAGCTGATTAGTTTCAGATGATTTGACGGTTATTCATCCACTATTTATGGATCAAGGGTGATTTTTCTACGGTTTTTAGAGGGGTATGATCACAAAAAATTCTGGCCACCTCAAGGCAGTGGTCTTTGCATGATCTTGCAAATGATGACACGAGTGCAATGTTGTATGGAGTACAAAAGGAAGTATGGATTAGAATTTTCCAGCAAACAAACGTTATTGCATGGACCACGGTCAAGTGGATCAGTGCAAATCTCGGAGGATGTGTACGGTGGATAATGCTCAACCGGGAATTGGTGAAATACAAGTGGTAATGCGGCGTGTTATCCACCGTGGGATTTGGCGTGGCCCGTTGCACTTGGTCCAAGTAATAATTAAACTTATTAGGGCAAGTTATGAGCCACTCCTCATCCGGCATCCGGGACAATGCTTTAAGATAGCTAACTAATAATGGCTTCTCAGTTACAAAAAAACTATCAATCGTGGCTGTTATAGCGGTTATATTTGGATTCTTGAAAGATTTAGCCGAATGATGACTTGACAAATGTCCATTAGTTCACTATTATTTTTTTAATAATAAAATATAATTATCTCAAAAAAGTTGATATTAGGTGACATTTACGTGAACATTATTAAAATCCTTTAGGTGAAACAAGATCGGAATTAGAAATTTGCTAGTTTGACATATGTAACAATGTCTATTTTTAGAAACAAAGTCAAAAGAAGTCCAATGATTCCGCCGAGACTTTTGAGAGTGAAGGCTGAAAAATCTTAGTAACGTATGAGGGCAAATTTTCCCAATGCTCTTATGACGCACCGAGGAGAACTAATATGGATTAAGTAACAATTGCTTTAGACCTCTACCCTGGGACTCAGACTGCCAAGATAAACTAATGTGGCAGCAGAGGATCGAGGATCGGACTCCTCTAAGGATAACCAATCCTCCGGAGAGCTTTCTATACCTTGTCAGAGAAAGCATTACCCAGTGGCAGTAAATGCTGCCTATATCAATGCAAGAAGGCGGATCCTCTTTTCCATTAATTCTTGCATACGTTTTCAACAGTCTTTAGTTCTGTAGCAAAGGGAGCATTGCAATGGCAAAAGGTACAAATAAAGATCATCGTTGATGGGATCCCAAAATTAGTTGCTTACATCTTTCGAGTGTCAAATAACTTTATATTATTTCTTCTATAAATTTTGTTATGATCTCTCTAGCTCAATCATCATCTCTGTCATGTAATGACATATTGCAGATGCTCATTCCTCTTGTCATCATACAAGTGGCTTGCAGTTTATTTCAGTGAAGCAAAAATATAAATTCTAGATAGTAAACAATAGAAAATTTGGGAATTAATGTCCAATTATCTTTTTGATCAGACCGAACATGCAGTCCCTTCACTGTTAGCATTTAATTTTTAATGCTGTGTAAACTTATACAAGATTTGTATGTACTCACACTTATATTACGCATACCAAAATGTTATAATAGTTCTTTTATACAGTCATATTGCTCCTACATATAATTATACTATTCTTGCATACATTTTTATCAGTGTATACAGTTATTTATAACCATGTTCATATTGGAGGATAAGTGTGTACAGTTGCTAGGGAGAGATTTAAAGAAATTTTGAAATTGGGAATTGGTGTGACCGTTTCCATCAACAATGATTAAAAGTTATAGTTTGATCAATGGAGAGACCAGCAATCAATTTGCTGTTGAAAATATAGTGTGTGATGACTCAAATGGGGACTAAGATTTGTTTAAGTAGTCACATCGTTCTACTAGAGGTTTTATATTTAACTTTTGGGTGGTGCATTCCAAAAGTTAAATATAAAATAATTAGTGTAAGTGGATCCCATCTCTTTCTCTCACTCTCTCACACGCAAAAACATGCAGGGATGGTCTGTCCATTTAAATTCATCATTTACTATAATAATTATACTAATCTTAACTAGTGCCAGTGCGGGGATTTATTAGTGGGGACCAAAGGACTAATTGGAAGAGTAGATAAGAAACCCTGTTGCCAGGATCCAGATTAGCTGAAAACATAGTTGCAATGGCATCTAAAACGACATACAGTTTCTCTTTTTGTAACCAGTTCTGCTCGTAAATAGACCTTACACCACCAAAACTCTTGGTGGTGACATTACCACCATATTCTTAAAATAAAATCAACAAAAGCAAAATTATAACGTCGAGTCTCCCATTGTCCATTTTTCTTTTTCCATTACATGAAGAATTTATACGTCAAAAACTTCGTACGCGTACAACGAATTTATTTGTCAAGGAGTCGAAAATTGTGGGTCGCATCGGGTCCACCAACACCGACCGTTTCTTCGGGGCCTTGAACCACCTTCAGCCTTTAACCAAGACTGGTGCGTCCGCGCCACACCGTCGTCATGGTGGTCTCGATTCTCGTGTCCATTTGTCCTGATTTCTGCGGTCGTTCCCAACCACGGTCTCAGAATACTCTAAACTTCTCTTACCTCTTACCATCCTTGGTTTGCGCTAGATCTGCCTCGCAAGCCTGTGGGTTTGGTAAAATGGAAATAACTATACTTACCGTGTCAAACGGGACACAAATTAGGTAGAAAAAGCCAAAGAAAGAGAACGTGTCGTGCTAACTGCAGGGGAATGCAGGGATAGGGGCATTAGGGCAATTAGAATTATTCTGAAAGGTTAACAATTTATGTTGGTAAATTCTAAGTGTAATTCATTTAAGTTTAAAAGCGGAACCTCCCTATGATAGATTGACACAAGCACGAGATTAAGCTATTCGGGATAAATCTCTCTCTCTCGCGCGCGCGCGCGCAAACAAAATTTGTTTAATTAATAAACCTTAGGGAGTGGTTATGGATTAACAAACCTTTGGGGTTGGGTTCTAGATGAACGGGTTGGAAAAGATCTTCTCCTGAAAGTACGGAGAGGAGCCTTCGTTTGACTACTTTCCGGGGAGTCCTGTCATGCATTAATTGACGGTGCTCATCTTCCAAAAGCCCCAAAAGTTAGGTCACATCATGTGATGGGATTTAAACAGAAGAGGCTGAACAAGCTTGGCAGGACAAATTTTAGTTTTCATGAAAAGACTAAATAAATATAGAAAGATTTAGTTTTATCGGGTGCTTGAACGTTGGAGCTGAAATTTTCGACATCAGGAGGCGGCATGGAGCCAAACGTTTACAGTATCTAGGGGTACATAGCTTTTAACCACCTATCAGCATAGGATGCTGCTTATTTCATAGCTTACGCCAAGTAGCTTCCTTGGTCATGTAAAGTTGGTGGCCCGGGACACATGCCTAAGGCTAAGGTGGGATAAAGCTGTCACTTTGCCTGCATCCCATGTTTGTCGGCAGGAGATTTAGCCCACCATTAACATCGCCGCACTCAGAACCCTCTCCAGGATTATCCAGCCGCCTTGATTCACTCTATGATCTGGAGTGGAAGTTTTCCCACCGGCTTTTGACAATTGCTCGCACTAACTTCACTGTTCGGCTTTTTTCCACCAGGAGATCTGTCGATGTAACTGGTCAGGCATCCACACATTTCGATGATGAAAAGAAAATAATGCAGGGCTTTTAGTATTTTATTAAACAATAATGGTGATTAATTCCTGTTCTTAAAAAAAAAAAAAAATAGGGATACCGATTCCTAAAGAATAATTTGATTGTGAATCTCGAGTCTGGTGCTCCGCAGCCCTCTCTTGGTTGGATACAAAACGAACCCTCGAGCGGTCAGTTTTGATTTCCGTTCTGGATGGGTGAAATAAACGCGCGAGCGTCAGTAAGCAAACCTTCGCACATGCCCCGAGATTTGATCTATAGCATTGTCAAAACAAGGGGCAGCGATTTATTTATCAAATGCCTCGCCTCGTCTCCCTGTTTTTGTGCCAAAATACTAAATAACCTTATGAAATTCAGCAAAATTACCCAGTTCGAGCCAGTGCGTTCCTCCCAAGCGAACCGATGGCGCCAAGGTTGTAACAGGGACACTGTTTTACAGATTCGAAATAGATTAAAAAAAAAAAATATCACTACGCTCATCACGCTTAGTCAAACACGTAAACAACGGCCCTTCTGTTTTGCATCACTACTGTGGAAGGCCAAAAATCTTCTCTTAATAAAAGAACAAATATAGTAGGAGTGTCATCATCTGGAGTCAGATAAAGCTATAAAATAAAAAAGAAACCCAAATTAGCGTAGCAGCTCAAAGCAACACCATCTGGTGTAGAGTGAGAAGAAGTAGAATCATTATTTCAAAAAGAAGAGATATATGCTCCCTCAGTCCCTCACAGTTGACACACAAAAAAACAAAAGGGAAAGAAAATAGGAAACACGCGAACAACCACACAATCACAATCACATGAAATAATCCACCAATTCCCACGGCAAAAACTCCATTCCTTGTACAATGGAAGAGAAGACAACTGGAGATCAAAAAGCAAGCCTCTCGTTTAGCAGTTCAGCCAAAAAGCGAAATTCTTTTGCTTCAAACCCTTTAATTTACGTGCCATGGCATTAACAAAAAAAAAAAAGCCGCCCATCCACAATCATCACTTGAAGCGAATGGTATAGGACGACCGATGTACCATATATTGCAAACACTACATCAATACAATTGCGTTACCTCCTAAGCTATAGATGACAAAGAACAACAACAATCGATAATGTAGCTTTACCCAGAAGCGGTAGATGTAAACCTAGACACGTGAAACTGAGCAGAAAGCATTCAGTAAATGAAGGTTGCACCTTAATGCTAAGGCATTGCGTCCACTGAATCAACGGTTAGCGTAGTCATGTAAGGTGCCTCCAAGTTCAGCACCATGCTGCCGAATAATCTTCGCTGCTTGCAGAAGAATATCTTGCTCTGTAGCATAATACTCATCTCTTCTCTATATTTCCAACAAATAAACATTAGTGCAGCTTCAAGCAGAAAAATATGGACCCTTTACGATGGACTAGTTACTTAAACAGAGACTTTAATAACAATAGAAGAACCTCATAATTACTGGCAAATTGCAGACCACCTAATTTACAGTCTTCTTTTAATATGTTTTTATTCGAGATATCGGGCAACTTCAAACAACACTATGATGGAGCTACAATAGTGCCTACATTGAATGGGCTCTCTTAGCCTTTTATCTCAGATCTTGGTTTAATGGGCTCTCTAAACCCTTTATCTTAAATGTAGGTTTTCTTCTCTAGAGCAGAGGTCTGACATACTCTAGAGACCATCTTGGTAGTTCAATGTGTTCTTGCTGTTCTTAATCATTTATGTCCCCAAGGATTTATAAATTCAGATGGAACAAAGATGGTGTTATCATTTGCTTTGTTTGATCTAATTCTTGTTTTGGATTGGCTTACTGTATCAGCCTTCTTTGTTTTTATTACCCAGTAGATTTTAACTCCTCTTCATTGAAGCACGAAAAAGAAACAGTCCTCTAATCAACCTAAGCCATGGCCCATCATGAGGAAAAATTTAAAACATGTGAAAGGTGTTTGTTATTCATTTCTTTCACCTTCAATTCTTAACTTATTCAGAAACACCAATGTTTGACAAATTTAAAATTTACAGACAAAAGAAAAACCAACCTCAACACCTAATTAATGCAATATCCGGCCCCAAATTTTTCTCTGCACGAATCATAAGGCAAAAAAAAGAAAACCAGAAAAAAAAGAAAAAAGGGGAACGAAGAAGACTCCGAGCTTCCATGCAAAATCATCAGAGGAGAAGTTGAATCCGGGGAGGATTCGGCCTCCCCTCCACCCTATAAATTTCCCTCTCCCCCTCTTAAACGAGCCACGACGAGCACCGGCTTACTTCTCCCTTCGTTCTCCCTTTTTATCCCTTGTTTTGTCGATTTTCCTAGACCCATGCTCATCGAAAAATCGGAGCTGGGGATGCCGTTGGAGCCAAGGTAAGACCTCAAACTCATGCTCTCTCTTCCCTCTGCTTCCTTTTATGGCTATGGACATAGCTGACAATTGTTAGTTTCGTCGGAAGAATATGAAAAAAAAAACCCTTGTTTTGACCCAATCTTCTTCTCTCCTTTTTCCGGCCACCAGTGCTGCCACCCATTGTACCGTAGCCATAGATCATGACCCCCGACCTTTCTACCATCTATTCTTGAGGTCATGGCCGCCAGTGAACGGTCAATGACCAGAAAAATGAAGAAAGAGTCTTGGATCCCCAGTTTTTGGACCTTCTCCCATAATTTTCTCATTGGCCGGTCTTGCTGCTAGCCGTCCCTTGCTTCACCATCGTCGGCCTCCTGTTGTCGTGGCTTGCTGCCGGTCTTCCGGCCCCCAGCCACCAAAAACCATCACCCAATGCCCTCTCCTGTTCAGCAAAAAAAAAAAATGGAAAAGAAAAGAAAGAAGAAAAGAAAAAAAGAAAAAGAAAAAAAAGAAAAGAAAGAGAAAAATAATTTTCTCTCTCCTCTCTCTCCTTTTCTCTCTCTATTTGATTCATGAATCCTAGGTCGAACCTAAGTTGAAATCATAATGACCGAAGATTACTTTAAAATCCGTGCAATAGGTCGGATCCCAATTCGATTTTTGTCAGAAATTTATAGTATCTGATCACAGTTAACCTACATTGAGTCATCCTGATATGATCTTTGATGATCCTAATCATGATTGCATTCTCCACTTTCTCTCTACTCTCTCTCTCTTGATCGACTTTTTCTCTCTTAAAAGATTTATGAATCCTGTACCGAGTCATGCCTTTATCTTTTAGGAACCCATGTTGACTTCAATAAGATGATCTGAAGTCGTTTTGCATTTCGTGCCATATGTCAACCCCACTTCAACCATGTTTAGTATTTTTAAAATCCATCATTGATGAATCCTGTTGATCGATCTTGACTTTGATCTAATATGTGTTTTATGATTCTTTAGTTGAGTTGCTTAAATATGATCCTTAGCTTAAAGATCCTGAATTGCCCTGATGACCGGACGGTCCGATACATCCGGCCAACAGTCTTTTTTTCTTATGATTTAAATCTTATTAAATTTATCGGATAAAAAATTGATCATATTTTCAAAATTTTTTAAATAGGATCACCGATAAAGACTAAGGATCTAGGGCAAACAAGGTAAGTGGAATCTTACGTTCTTTACTTATTTTCAAATTATCATGTCTTTTTATGCAAATGAACTGTTGCTATAAATTCATATTTTTCATAAAATAAGGATCAGCATAAGAGGTGTAAAAATCATGTTTATTATGATTATTGCTTTTATGAATATGTTTTATGAAAATAATATGTTTTATGATGCATGAATTTTAATATTTTTGCATTTAAATATATGTATATTTTAAGAAAAAATATATAGATTTGAAAAGCTCTCAGATAGCTATGAACGAATTTCTATGAAAAAGTTGACACCTGAAGCTAGCATCTATAAAAAACATGGCTCCGCCAATGGGTTCTAAGTTGGCATAAGAAACAAGAATCCTGTCGATTAAGAAACATGGCCCTATCATGGATACAATAGTGATCTCAGTATGAATATCTATGAGCAAGATTTTAAAACATGACATAAATATATGATCAAGAATGATTTATAAATCATGTTTATAAAATTTCATGATTTATGCATGCATGATTGATTTATGACTTGTTTTATATTATACTCTATAAAATATTTTATTTGTAATATCTGCTATTTTCTAAATATTGCATTGTCATGGAAAAACTTATGCCTGATCCGGTAAGAAAGTGTAGGTTTTACTTACTGAGCTAGTGTAGCTTATATCTTTTTATTTTTTTTTATAGAGGATTAAGATTAAAAATTATGAAGGATCCAGGCTTGGAGGTCTGCATAGCAAGCTTGGGGATTTTTATGCGTGAACTTAATTTATCAAATGATTATGGATTTGTAGTCAATTATTTTATGAATCTTGAGATACAGTTTTGGTATATGATTTTGGATTTAGATGCTCCGAACCAATCTTGATTTAATTATTTAAGAAATGATGGAATTGAATCTTTATTTATATTTTAATTATGATGGATTTTAACTGATTATGATTGATAGGCTTCGTGTTATCGAGGGTGATACCTCTTGGTAGTATGGCCGTGTTATGTCTTGGATTTGAGATGTGATAATTAACGAAAAATATTAATGCATTTGAACAGGCATATAAGACCATTAGAAAGCAATAAATTTATTATATATCAGAATGTATGTAATTAGATATGCAAAGAAGTAATGTTGAATGTATATAAATGCAGAACATTGAAAAATGTAAAAAATCATGCATGCACAAATTTAGTCATATTATCTTGCTCCCAAGTATTAGAACTAGCATCCTTGCACGCAACTAGGTCCAAAACATAGTTAGGAGATGCGGGTGTAATTGTAGGATCCTATTCTGGTGTGGTAGTGGGAAATTGGGTCTCTTAAAAGATTCTTTCTAATGAAGTTGGTTCAGAGACAAGTTTCAGTGAGTTTGCCAAAGGTTTTTTATCAGTTGTGGTGGCCGCTACAGTGGTTGCTGTAGCAGTTTCAGACATAAACCACTATGCTATTTGCCATGGTGGCCTCAATCGCATATGGGCATTGTAACACCCGATACAGCAGGTGAAAAACCACTACAGTGGCTGTTACACTATTACTTTGTAGTAGGTGCTATATTCCAAAGAAGGCTGGACCAGTTCTAATTGGACTAGTTCAGCAATTAAGCAATAATTTTGACCAGTTTGGGGGTTCATTGAAAGAAGGGGCCAGTTCACTTATTTGGTGCCCAAATCAAACAAGAGTAGAAGAGAATGGAGAGTGGGAAAGAACAGAGGCATCCCTCAGTGCTGCACCACCAAGCTCCAATTCTGGAGCTCCCTTTTTGGTGCTTCACAGTTGGCACACAACCTCGCTGACCAAAGAGAAGAGAGGAAGGCTTGGAAAAAGGTTAGTCTTTTCTCTTTTTCTTTTTTCACCTTCTTCTCCTCTTCCCCTTCCGTACCTTCCCAGCAGCTGTTGCATCCCTTCTTTATTTTCCTCTGGTTTCATCTTCCCTATTCTCTTTCCTTGTTTTTCTTTTCTGTTTTCAAGCATCAGAAGAGCAACTATTTTGGGCTTTAAAATACGTCCTAGCTCCCCCGCTTGCTGCTTTATGGACAACTGGAAAGTTTTAACTCATTCCCTTTTGTTGCAGCAATAAAACATCAGAGAATGTTATGGGATAGCATGGCTGTTATGAGATTTATTCCAATAACATTATATGAACGTTGATATGATAATATGATTTTAGGTTAATAATGTTTCATATTTCTGTTCTTGATTTTTGTTTTTACTTGTTTGCATGAAGTTGGTGCAGAGTATCGAATTTTGATAGTAAGAAAAACATAAATTTGTTTTAACAGCCTGCGTTGGGTTCATAGCATGCGCTAGAGCACCCAATATCCATTATCTTCCATGAAACCACCTGGGTGCTACATGCCCCCTATCCTTTTTTTGATGCATTGGAATTTCTAAAGTGGGTTCAGGATCCATTGTCTAAAACATGGGTGTCAGCTATATTTGAATTCTAGTGCAAGTTCAGCTTGATATTTTTAAATATCATGCACAAGCTAACATACCTGGTAGACAAAATTAAATTGCATAAATTAAACACTTGAAGCAACTTAAAGGTCCTAATTAACAGTTGTAGCTACTCTTAGATACCATTATTGAGAACCATATTTGAAAAATTTAATTCACTGAAAAAGTTCATCAATCAGTATGTAAACAATGTCCGATAATCTTGAAAAGAATGCCCAAGAAAAAGGAAAAAACTTAAAGGGTATACTTACCATGCTTTTGAGATTGCATCCAAAAGTAAGCTCTGCAAATGAATTTTCTATTCGAGAAAGGTAACAATAAGGGACATCCTTCTCCAAGAAAACTTTAGAGTTAGAATGTAGCATGGATTTTATCTCCTCAGAAATAAGGGGAATCTTTTCTATATCATGAACATGTATAGGGATTTTGTTCACACTAGCACGCCATTGAGCACGTGATTTATTCACAATCACCTGCAAGTTTTGCAAGTAGCATCGTTAGTTATGGAATATAGACTTCTGATCACATGTTGGCAGCATCTGTAAAACTTTTGTCCTAATGCTAGCCATGGAGATCTTTAAAACAACACTTTCTTCCCAAATAGGAACATGAACTATACTATAAAAATAATGAGGAGTTACTGTGGCACATTCCATTCATTGAGGTGAACATCATGCAAGATAACTTCACATAGTTTAATGTGGCATGGGCATGTTCCAATTCCTAACCAGACTTGCCTTGGATTCAAAATCCTAGTTCAAAGTTTAGACTGCCTATTAAGGATGATTGGATTTGACTTGTATTGGTTATTTATATCAGCAAACAGCCAGACTTCAGAGACAAGAAGAGAATTATAGAATATTGCTTGTCATTTCCACCTAATTATGGAGCGACCAGGTATTTATGTATATATGACCATGTTGCAGTCATGCTATGCAAATTTTATAAGCTCTGGAAAGCATAATATATCAATTTGCAACTTTTATCACTCAACAAAGTACTTTCCACAACAACGATATTATAATTTTGGCCAGACCAGTAAGAAAATTAAAGCTGAAGCTTAAAAGTTGGTGCATGATGCAAGTATAGCAATTTGAATAATATCTGTTGTATGGTTCACTATTTTCCAAGTTGCTCCATACAATATAGCAAATATAGTTGTAGTTAATTTCATGGTTTAGGGTGTCCATATATCCTAGATAAAGAATAAATCATCAAGTAGAATGTAGTGACCCAATAAAATAAATACTATGATTGCTCAGTGTTGAAAATACTTAGCACGGTTTTCTATATTAACTATGAGTTACAATATTGTGACATACTGACATGGTTACATTTCAATGATGTCTATTAATGTGTTTCTGTTACATTAGTTTGAACATTTTCTGAACCATAGATTCTATGCAAGCATGCACCTGATTCCATGCTTGCTTGAGAGTTCTGTAATTGTAGAAGTCCACAAGTGCATGAATGAGAATAGTAGACTAATCCAACAAGTTTCCATAAATCAAAGTCCACATGACAGCCTGTGACCTTCCTATTAGGCTTCTGACATCTTTTAGGAATATTAGCATGACCAAAATTCCATCACTCAATTTTAGAAATTGTCACGATTTCTCTTTCTGGAATTTAGATGTACAGAGCAACTTTCCTAGCTGACGACATTGTCCAGGTGATCGGATTCTAATGTCTTGAAGGAGTTTCTTGTAAGATATCCATTTTCCAATGTCATGTGAGCCTATGTAGCTCGAGCCTGCATATGGTCTAATGAGATGAAATCTCCTTTTGAAGTGTGACAATTGCCTGAAGGCCTTGGGACACCTTTAATGATGATTAAATTTTTACAAGGGATAACAAATTTCTTCCTACAAACGGTTTATAACCTCTTCTTTCTCCCTTTAATAAGCTGAATCTTTCCCTTTGCATTGGCAGCTGCCACTAATCTACACCAATCTGACCCAGTCAGTGTCAGGTTGCCTTTGTTGAGACTCTTGCAGCTCTTGTATACCTTGTATTTCTTGCTTCAGTCTTTTTCCTCTATCATCTCCTTCAATTTGAACTAAACTAAGGTTTTCTACTATCGAATTAACCAAATCTTAGCGGTACAAATAGTGGTTTCCCTCTTTTAAATCTTGTACTAGGGCATCATAAAATACATCTTAGCCTTAATTATACCTGACAGCATATTGATGGCTGAACTTTTGCAGAATTAGTAGTTTCCCAGCATTATCCTAAGCCTTTTCTTGGTAGTGCTTTCCAAACCCAATCTTGTCTCTAACATCTGTACAGATACCATCTTTCCCTGATTTGGTCAATTGGAGGCCCATTTGAATCCGCAAGGCACCAGGGCTAGTGAATCAATGTTAGAGGCACATGATGTCACTTAAATTAGTGACTTGCTAGGGCAGCTGGAAAGCCTGCTGAACATAGGTGTTTTCTTACCGGTAGGACATACAGAAGGGGAAATACATATGCGGTGGCTTGGCAAGGGAGAAGGAAGCAAGACCCGAGCCTTAAAAGTCGTTGTGTATGAGGAAACTGAACCCAAGATGTGGATGGAACTTTAATGAAGGTTACTGAAGTTGGAAATTTGATCGCAACTTAGCATGACATAGAAGAGTCCAGTGCAAAGTGGGAGTGTTCATACCTCATAGTCATTGCCATTTTAAGCATACAAACTAACAAGGATGGACCACTGCAGGAGTATCATAATTTGAAATATGTGTACCGGAGTCAGATTAGATCGCATTTGGTCTCTTATTTCAAGTTCAGTATGATTTAGAATAGGAGTTAAAAGGATGTGGTTTATTTTCTTAGAACTTTAGTTGATTCATTATTGTAATAGATGAGTTGATGAATGGGCAGTCATGATAATCAGAATTAGTGGCTAAATCATAAACCGAAGAAAGTTGGCATATGACCAGGTTTCATAATTGTATACCTGAACTCAGCTATGTTCACATAGCATGGAGTGAAGAAGGAACAATAGAGTGAGTGGTGGATGAGTTTTATGGAGAAAACCTTGAACTGAACACTTGGAGTGGCAGTGAGAGAGCCTCATAAAGAGTAAAGAGATTATTTTTGTAATTTTGTTGTTTATGAGTTAATAAAAAAGATTTTCTTATCTTCTGGAATTGTGACCACAAGTTCATGCATGACAACTGCAACACTTGGTATGATACATGATTTTGGTGACTTCAGTACAAGTTTTCTATGCCTGACTTGAACCTGAACTGAACATGAAAATGATCTGTAACAGGTTATACGCTAATCCAGAATCACAATCTGTGGGAGAGAACAATCATAAGTTCCTTCAGAAAGTGTGTCAGTTTTCATGGGGATTGAAGAACACTGCAAGGTAAAAAAGTGGGTCTCTAGTCAGGAACAAGAAATTAGTTGGAATTTAATTATGCTAGTTGGGAAAACTGAGGAAATCAAGGAAGAAAAAAAAGCTAATTATGAGTCAGAAGAAAAACTGGGCATGGAAAGCATACAATTGGATATTAATTTCTATAAAACAGAACTACAGGGACTTGGGATGGGGATACTTTAAGATTCTTAGAATTTGATTTTCATAGGGCTATGAATTGGGGAGGTTTAAACCATCACAAGGCCCATAGGTCCAAGATTTTTCTTGAACACTGGCTAGATAGGATTGTTCCTAAAATGAGAAACCATCAAAACCTACTGTAGATGCCAGGTACGTGAAGTACATAAAGCAGTACTTTGCAATCATATGAGATTGCAATAAACTTGGCAGTATGTGAGCAACACCTACAAAGTGTTGTGTTAAAAAAGTTGTATGTCTCTGTAATTTTGCTATGAGCTCTGATTTTCTTTGTGCTATTAACATGTAGATGTACTTGTGCTGTGCTAGTTTGTATGTCACTTCCTTGAACTATGCTGTCCACATGCTTATAAATTATGGAGAAGGGCCGGTCAACTTTTATTCTAACAGAGGAAATGAACACCCCAAACATGTAGGCTGGCTTACGACATAAAATTCTATGCGTTAGTTATATATTACATTTAATGTATTAAAAAAAAACAATTTCTAAAAAGAAAATGAACAAAGAGGTGTACTTGGTGTGCTAGATGTAAATTTTCCAATCCAGACTTAGGTACAAATGTACAATTCTGTGGGAGTCTTGCTAGGTGCCAGCATAATAACATACTGTCACAAGCACAAGCACCATGTGTCCTACTTTAGTTGTTTCTAACAAAGGCTTCTTTTGTCAGAAAACTGTCTAGCGAGAAAAACTGCAACCTAAACCCAGTTTTTAGGGTCTGGAACCTTTTGGGCTTATACTACAAAGAGCATATGCAATAGAACTTCTCCTAGTGAATGGAACATTAACATGAGAGGATTGATGAGCTCCTAAAAGGTTTGCATTGCTTGATTAAGCTGCAAATGATTTGGGCCCCATGAAATTTAATAATGGTGATGATGTAAAGGAGGAGATCAATACATATATGGAGCAGTTGATGAAGATGGAAGAAGAGGAGTTCTTTGAGAAGGAATAGGGATACTTTTGTTTTCACCAATATTAAAGTTAAACCACAAGAAGAAATCACATAATGGAACAGGTGGGGAAATCCCAACTTTTATGTTTAAGAAAGCTATTTGGCATACAAGTACAAGAAATAACTATTGATTTCTAAGTGCAGGATTTGCTAATAGGAGTAACAATGGGTCACTGGCCAACAATTTTGATTACTGTAATCTATGCATGGATAACATGAATCACATTTTACCTGCTTTCTTAATAATGTCAAAAAACCCAAATGGTTGTGTGGCACGATATTGAAATGTTAAAATTAAAACCCATAGTTGCTGTCCTCTAAAGAAACAGAAGCTTACAGGAAAGCCTAAGAAGAACGATCATGATACACTTGTTGACAACATACTAAACTTGGTGGTAATGAATGAAGAATTGGAGGCCATTTGCAGAACTGGAAGTAAAAAAGAACGAAGACATTGGGAATAAAGAAGCAGAATTAGGATTAAAAAGTCTATCAACGAGTTTCACCATAGCTTGACAGATGTTGCGTATGTAACAAAAATCCAATTTTAAAGGTCCTCGAAAGGGAAACATATCAGGCAGCTCAAACAACCTTGTAAAATTTAAGCAAAATCGAGATGACACAAAAAGTTGCCCTGAATTGGCAAGATTGGCAGATTATAACTCATGTCCAATTTTCTAAGATGGTGTCCAGGAAATAGTAGTGGTTATAAACCTAATATTTATGCATTTAAACCAATTGGATTGTTATTTCATGCCAGGGAGAAACAAGGTAATCTTCTGTGATATATTTTCTCAGTCAATCTAGTCCTAGTCGCTTGATAAGTCCATCAATTAATCCATTACTACTCAACTCGTCACCCAAATGCATGCCTTTCTAGCTAACCACAGCAAAGTTTATATTTCACAGAAACACAGCATTGGAGGAGGCAAATGATGACTTTTCATTTCATAATATACTTATGTTTTATATGACAGTTGAAGAATAAAACTATGTGAAGGACAAAGATGAGATACTTGGAATATTGTGAACCTAACTAACAATCAGTTAAGCCCAATTTTTAAAAGCCTAAACGAATGAAAACATGTCCAAAAGCAAGGGCAATTAAATTACACACCTGACTGGAAAATAAGGAGTTTGGAACTATGACAGGAAACTTTTCAGGATTTAATAAAGAGGTGGTAGTAAGCCCCATTTCCATCACTTGTCCTTCTATGGATCCAGCCTGTAAAACTCAAAACACATACAAATTAGAGGAAGAACGAAAACTCAATACATATAACTGACAGTTTAATCTGACAAACAAATTTAACAATGTACCATCAACTAAATGCAACATCGACAATTCTCATTGACTAGTATTGAAAAAGAAAATGATAATTTGCAGCTAAATATACAATTTATGTCCATAAGCACAGTAAACTATATCATGCTCATATACAACACCAGGATTCAATTTCATTGAGTTTCCATCTATTAGTTGTTTCATAGTATCATATGGGAGGTGAGGTGGAATTTTGCAGCTAACATATCCAAGGCAGGGAAAGGACCAGCGGTTTGACCAAAAGTTCAATGCATCCTCATGTATTCCATCCCTTAGTCTGTCTATCATTACTTCAACAGATGGTCAAAGTTTAAGAACAGAAAAAAATACATGCACGAATGCCTGTATAAAACTGTTGATGCAGGCTCCCACAAACTCCATGCATGGTAACCCAAAATATAGTTCACTCATCTGCCTATATTGGTGATGATACAGGCAAGCAGGTAAGGCCTACATATAAAAACTCTATATGAGCCTACGCTAAAAAAATGGGTGCTTCCAGATCTGCCAGGCATTGTTCCTGAAAATAGATCTTATCCATTGCCCATATTGCAAAACCTAGTTATAGAACTTTTTATCAGTAGAAATTTCCAAAACTTAACTTCAGTGCAGGTGCAGCTGCTCAGCCTCGGAATCTCTCAAAATTAGAAGCCTTCACCATGATTTTTAACTTATATACATTTGGAAGCAGTTCATAACATGTAAGGCTTTTATTTAATTATTTGCTTAGCTTTTTGTTTCTAAAAGTTGATAGTAAGCGCTATGAGTACTCTTTGTGCAGAATGAACATATGGCTCTGATTTTTCCCTCTTCTAGAGTGTTCATAATTCTAATCAAAAGCAAATGTTTACATCTTCCAAATCAAAACCCACAAACATCCAAGATAAAATGGGTAAACTGTAACATAGTGCAGTAAAAAGCCTTTTAATCATTTTCTTGTGATTTCTCCTTGCTGGAATGAAGGTTACAATAACAGGTTGAGGTTTGCTCATCTTGACAGATGATATAAACCTTACCAGGAAAGAATGGTTAAGAGGGCACCAAAGTCCAACTGAAGATCCCTAGGATCAATCAAAGGTTATCCCATGTGATGTGAACCTAGGATGAATAGACCTAGGGAAAGAGAGTCAAGCTTTGCACATAACTGACGTTATAAGAGGGTGTCAGTTTGCTGTCCTGAGACAATACTAAGTAAGGTTTGACATGTCAGATTTCAGGGCATCCAGAGTTTGGTTTTGATGTAGATTTAGGATGAAAGGAGATGACAGAATGGATTAGTTGAAGAGCCGAGCATGGCTATTGATGAAAGTCTGATTCAGATATGATGAACAATTTGATGTTAACTAGACAACAAGGGAAAGAACGTAATGAGTTATGTAGGGGTTGATTAGAAAGAAAATGTTACTAGTGATTTATGACAAGTTGCTCTTGTATCATGAGAACAATAAATCTCTTGAAAAGATTGCACCTCTGAGTAAAGATGAAAAACTTGAGCAAAATTCAATCATGATAAAACCATGCTTCATGTACTAACCGGGCATGAAAAAGAGAGACCCCAAATAGACTCCAACCAGAAAAGGTTAAAGAGATCTCTAACAGATCTTTTATAGATGCCCTGCTATCCATATCAGTGTCTACAGGACATATAAACAGATGACAAAACAGCCTAGAAATAATAAGTGCAGAAAGAAAAGAAAAAGATAGAGATAAGGGGAAAAAAGCAAAGGGGAAAAGAAAAGGTGGAGACTGGAGTGAAGGAAAATCTTGATTTTCCGGTCCAGGTTCGTTCAGATCTGATTAGATCAAGAGATATATTTCAAAAATTTTCTCTTGATCTCAATCAGATCTTGATATGTTTTAGATCTGATTCTTATTATTTTAATAAATAAAATAAAATAAGATAAATTAAATCAAATTTAATTTACCTGATTTGGGTAATCCTATTACCCTGTAGATGATCCTGATTGCAGCGGAAGGTTCTGGATCTAGCCACGCAAGCGCCTGGCCTCTACCGGTATCCACTCGGGTTGGATCTGGAGATCCTCTTCTTCTCTATCATGCCTCCAAAAATCAGATCTGGATCTGATCTGGAGGATCTTCAAAACTCTTTTGAAGATCTGCAGTCGTCCTTTTGCAGCAGCGCAGCCTTCTTGCTTTTGATCGCCTTTCCTTGATCTGAATCGCACCAACCTAAGTCCAAAACTTTTTGGACGTGGAGAGCAAGGGGAGAAGAGACTATGGCATGGAGAAGGAGGGGAGAGGCAGCCCTTGGGGCGTGGGTCTAATAGCATTAGAATTAGGGTTGGGCGCAGGGTCTTATTTATAGACCTCTTGTGATCCAACTCCTCTTCCTTCTCCAACCAATCACAACCCTTTGTGAAATCAGATCTAAATCTGATTGGTTGGAATAGAGACCCCTGGATTCCTCCTTAGAGGGCGCCTAAGACCAGTCAAACTGGATTCTTAGTAGAACTCTGAATTGGAATCCAAAAGGGAGGTGGAGTCCTTGTCCAACAAGGACTCCTAGGCGCCTCCTAACTTGGGCTCACGCCACCCTTGGCGTGCGCCCTTCTCCTTGCCAGGTTCTGGCAGGGGGACAGGCCCCCACCAGCTCTCCAATAGGTGCATGACATGTGGTCAAAAGTCAAAGGGTCAATGGTCAACGTTTGACCAGTCAAAGGTAGACTTTTGACCAAAGTCAAAGAACAAGAAATGGCAGGTGACCAAAAATGGCAGGTAATGTCTTACAAATAAGACAACCTATTCTGACTTGGACAACCTCCAGTCAGACCATATGAAGGCCTCTGATTGAGCACAAACTCCTTTGGCTCAGTCAGGACAACTTATTTATGATAGTAAAAGAAGAACGTTAGGTTCAATCGAGTGCTAGCACGATTTCCTTGAACCTAATTGAATCTCATTCAGATCAATTGAACTAGATCAGTTCAATTGATGATCACCAGATTCAAACCCTTGTTTGTGTGATCCCAGTTAGGTTCAGTTCTGTATGGTAATGGGATATGTCATGATCTCTATCATCGACATCATCGAAACTCCTTTCGATGGATCAGAACTCTTCTGATTCGAACAGCTAGAATGATCGATCATCTAAATCATTCTAATTGCTCCCAAAATCCACCAGTGACACCTAGCAGTATATGGTGGCAACCCATCAGAGCTGAATGCGAACCTCTTGGTGCAGCTACCTGTGTGATTAAGTTCTTCTATCTTGAGCCCCGATCAGATTAGGGTTAAGGTGAACTCGTCAAACCCTAGTCTCTGTCATATGATGTAATCATTCGATTCGAGTCCAATGTGAAAATCTAAATAGAAACTCTTTCTATTATTTCACTCTGCCATGGCCATGGATTTTCTGGACTTGATTCTCATGATCATCATAGGGCTGCTCCTCTACCACCGAGGTAGATAGATTCCATCTTGATGCAATCCAGTTCCTACAATGAACATGCTCATAGCCAACATACACCTCAGGGTTCCATATGGCTAGGAGACCGAGTAATGGTGTAGTCAAACTATAACACCCTCAAGGTGAACTGCCGATGCATCTCAGGTCAAAGAACCAGACACACTACTGCAGCATCGAGTCAGTCATTGACGAGAAGGTAGACTTCCTAATGACTACTCGAGGTGGTCACGCTCAGTGCCCTCGTTCTCTAACGAGTACCTGTACTCTCGCTCCGGTGTCTCCACACCGTAGACTCAAGACTCATCTACTAAAGAGAAGCGATCGTACACCAACCTTCCGGATCAATCACCATCCTCGTGATGATCCTATGGTCGGGAGCATGTTTATGAGTTAATAATGATTATTCATGTCTTAAATTTTCAACTCTTGAAAATATGAATTATCATTACCATTAACTCAAAGGATGTATCACAGACACTAAATACACATATGTGATAGAAAATAACCCATTTTATTGATTATAGTCAAAATTACAATTTTGCCCCTAGAAGTGTATTACAAGTGTCAGCCAATTCTGGCTTCTAGGGCACATATATCTAACAATCTCCCACTTGTCCTAAAGCCAATTGGCTACAAGTCTAAGTCCCATCTTCTCAAGGTGGGCTTCGATCTTCTGCTGGCCCAACGGCTTTGTAAGTGGGTCTGCCACATTATCTGTGGAGTTGACTCTCTTGACCTCAACGTAACCTTTCTCAAGGTAATCGCGGATGAGATGATATCGCCGCTTGCTTGGAACTCTTCCAGCACAAACAGTCTGCGTCAGATGTCGACTTTCGATCATCTATATCAGACATGAAGTCCGAGTCTGTGTATCCCTGGACTTGGAGTTCTCCATTACCAAAGACCAACATCATATCCTTAGTTCTTCTCAAGTACTTAAGGATACATTTCACAGAAGTCCAGTGTTCTTCACCTGGATTTGACTGATATCTGCTTGTGACACTCACAGCATGGGCTATATCAGGTCGTGTACATAGCATGGCATACATGAGGCTCCCTATTGCAGAAGCATAAGGGATCTTGCTCATGCGTTCTATTTCCTCAGGTGTGCTGGGGCACATCTTCTTGGAAAGATGAATACCATGTCTGAAGGGTATTAATCCCCTCTTAGAGTTTTCCATACTAAACCTCTTTAGTACTTCCTCTATGTACATCTTCTGTGAAAGTCCTAGCATCCTATTCGGTCTATCCCTATAGACCTTAATTCCTAGAATAAAGGATGCTTCACCTAGGTCTTTCATGGAGAATTCCTTGGACAACCACATCTTGACTGATGTCAACATGGGAATATCATTCCCAATAAGGAGGATGTCATCCACGTACAATACGAGGAAGACAACAGCGCTCCCACTGACCCTTTTGAAAACACATGGTTCCTCTTCATTTTTGATGAAACCAAACTTTTTGATCACATCATTGAAACGAGTGTTCCAGCTCCGAGATGCTTGCTTAAGTCCATATATGGACCTTTGCAGCTTGCAAACCTTGTGATCAGTATCACTGGATGTGAAACCTAGCGGCTGTTCCATATAGATATCTTCCTCAAGATATCCATTTAGGAATGCCGTTTTCACGTCCATTTGCCATATTTCATAATCGAAATAGGCTGCAACAGCAAGCAATGTGCGGATGGATTTTAGCATAGCTACTGGGGAAAAGGTATCCTGATAGTCAATGCCTTCGCGTTGACTATAACCTTTTGCCACTAGTCTAGCCTTGAATGTCTCCACATTCCCATCTGCACCAATCTTTCTCTTGAAGATCCATTTACACCCAATAGGTACTATACCTTCTGGTGGATCTACCAAGGTCCAGACTTGGTTTGAGTGCATCGAGTCGAATCTTCTGACTTCATTGCCTCAAGCCATTTCTCGGAGTCGATATCTGATATCGCCTCGTTGTAGGTTTTGGGATCATCACCATGAGCACCATTACCTACGAGGAACATTTCCTCTACATCCTCTGAAATAATACCTAAGTATCTTTCAGGGGGACGGGAAAACTCTTTCCGATCTACGAGGTGGAGGAGGTAGTGTTCTTATTGGCTCAACCTGATTTGGTTCCACTTGGTCCTTAGCTCGTTCTGCTTGTGAGACTTTCTCATCAAGCTTAATCTGCTTTCCAATGCCACTATCTTGAATAAACTATTTTTCAAGAAATATGGCATGTCGACTCACAATCACATTGTGGTCTTCTGGAATGTAGAAATAGTATCCTAATGACTCTTTAGGATATCCTATGAATCGAGCTCTGAAAGGACCTAAACTCTAACTTGTCCGCTTGTTGTCTTTTGACATGAGCCGGACAACCCCAAATTCTGAGATGACTCAGACTTGGTTTCTTACCGTGCCATATCTCATACGGTGTGGTAGGAACGGTTTTAGAGGGAACCCTATTCAGTAGATAGATTGAAGTTAATAATGAATGTCCCCAAAGAAAATCAGGGAGGTCTGTGAAGCTCATCATGGATCGAACCATATCCAATAGAGTCCGATTTCTCCGTTCTGAAACCCCGTTGAGTTGAGGTGTTCCTGGTGGAGTCCATTGAGAGACTATGCCATTTTCCTTAAGATAGTCTAGGAATTCCCGGCTAAGGTATTCACCTCCTCGATCTGATCGAAGAACCTTAATGGGTTTTTCCAGTTTGTTTTTCTACTTCATGTCTGAATTCTTTGAACTTTTCAAAAGCTTCAGACTTGTGTCTCATAAGATACACATACCCATACCTAGACAGATCATCGGTAAAGGTAATGAAGTAGACAAAATTGCCTCTAGCCGGCACATCAAATGGGCCGCACACATCAGTATGTACTAGGGCAAGGAGATCTGTGGCCCTCTCCCCATGTCCAACAAAAGGGAGTTTAGTCATTTTGCCTTGAAGACAAGATTCACAAGTTGGATATGACTCGAAAAGTCAATGGACTCAATAGCCCATTTTTCTCCAATTTGTTAATCCTATCTTCTGCTATATGACCTAATCTCAGGTGCCATAGATATCTGTCGTTTGGACTATCCCTAGGTCGTTTGGCATTCACGTTTTGCTCGATAGTTAAAACAGGTACATCAATATGTAACTGATAAAGACCATTAATAAGGAAACCATTTGCAATTTTATTTCTTTCATAAAGAATGTTACAATGGTCCTTAAAGAAGGTGATCACATAACCTTCTTGTGCTAAGCATGAAACAGAAATCAAATTCCTGCTAGCTGCAGGCACATAATAACAGTCTTTTAAAACTAAGTCTAAACCAGATGGTAATCGAAGAGGGTATGTTCCCACGGCTACTGCAGCAACTCTTGCTCCATTACCGACGCGTAGGATCATGTCTCCATCCCTCAGCCTCCTGCTATCCTCAAGACCCTGCATAGAAGTGCACAGATGAGCACTAGAACCAGAGTCAAGCACCCAACTGGATGCAGAAGAAACCGTAAGGTTAGACTCAATAACGAGCATACCTCCAGAAGGACCTTCCTTCTTGTTCTTCAGGGTGGCCAGGTAAGTAGGGCAGTTCCGCTTCCAATGGCCGTCGCTGTTGCAATGGAAACACTTTCCTTTGCCATCGACCTTCTTCTTCGGTTCTGCCTTCTTCTTCTTTGATCCTTCCACCTTTTGCTTTTTCACAGACTTCTTTTTCTTTCCATAAGACTTTCTTTTGGAAGAAGTCCGTTCCATAGCAAGAACTGAGCCTTTAGAACCTTTCATAGAAAGCTCAGCGGTAACCAGCATATTCATCAACTCGGCCAAGGAATTTTGAAGTTTATGCATGTGGTAATTCATGATGAATTGCCCATATGCATCAGTCAAGGATTGCAGAATAATATCGTTCTGCAGATCCAAGTCCAACTTCACACCGAGCTTCTCAAGCTCTTCCATGTCCTTGATCATTGTCAGACAGTGATCTTGGACTGACTGCCCATCACGCATCTTAGCCTTAAAAAGTCATTTTTGTGACTTGATATTTGGCTGCGCGACTCTGTTCACCAAACATCTCCTGCAGGTGAGCCAACATTTGGCGAGCAGTCCCGATATCTTCATGTTGGCGCTGGAGCTCATCAGACATCGAGCCCAACATGTAGTATCTGGCCTTATTATCTTCGTCAATCCATTTTTCCAGAGACGCTCTCTGTTCAGTGGATGGACGAGGCTGGTAAGGTGGGAGGGTCCTGGTCCAAAACATGTGGTTAACTTCTCTGAACCCAAAACAATTTTGTAGTTCCTGAGCCAATCTTTATAATTGGGTCCGGTCAGTCTATGTGTGTCCAGGATACGTGCCAATGGGTTGGACGCAGACATTTTCCTGTAGAGAGTCAAAGATTCTAGTTAGATACTGTAATTTTGACTTGACCAATTTGTTTAGGGATTTTATTTTTAAACAAATTAGCTCCCACTATTTTCTCGGATCCCTACACTCCCTCTGTAGAGATGCGAAAATCTCCACGATTAATGATTTCTAGTGGGTGGTGCGGTCTCACCAACTGACTCATCACCTCACCTAACAGTTATTGGTGATGGGTTAGCCAATGAGTGAACAACTCTTGTTCAATGATTCTCTAATCATGGTGCACCCAAACTTGGTCTCTAATTCATGAATCTCACCGTATCCGGAATATTGATCCACTCCTTAGTTAAGTCAGACCCACCATTTGCATAGACTGGGTTCCTAATTGAGGTCTCTCACCGTATCCGGAAATATTGAGCCCAACTCATCCTCCAGCCCATAGCATCCAATGCCTAATAGACATGGTTGCGTCTTCCCGGTGCAACTGAGCCACTGTATCCAGCCGAGAACAATCAACCCCGGGAAGGGCCCGCACATCTACAATGGTGGAAGACCTCAGACTTAATCTTTTCTTAGGGAGAATTGATTCAGGTCTCATTAAACTAGACTTGGCTTAGTCATAACAATTATGACTAACCTAGTGGCATGGGTTAGCTCGGATTATTGACCACCTCAGATCAGAACTGTGTCAACAGATATGGCCAGGTAAGTGAGACCGGTGGAAGGAATATGCCATTAACTCGCACAAGAACGCATTCAGGTCGAGTAGCTTCCAATTAAAAACCAGTCGGTCGTCTGTGCCAAACTTACCTTAGACACCAAATTGTTGAGTCAGAACCAATTGGGTTAGCCTACAATCCAGACTCTAACCTCTGAGCCTAATTAGGTCTTGCTTGATCGTGACTCGATCTTGACCCAGACTTAATCCTATTAGGCTGGTCAATTTAAGCATTGTTGATCCCATCTAACCAACTCTTGATTCGGTTTGATCAACCGCTTAGACCTAATTGAGCTACCCAAGCCCGAACCCAGTATTATGAATATGTCTTAGATCTGAAATTCTCAATTTTAGACCTAATTAATATTCCATAAACTTAATTCTTAATTAAGTAGGGTTCATAAACAAAATATGCACAATAAATCCTAGGGTTTCAGGATCTAGGGTTTTGCAGAAAGTAAGTTTTGGGTTTCTGATTAAGGACGAACACGCAGCACCCCTACACATCATATAGAGAACACCCCATCGAATGGGAAGAGAGGGCCTTTAAACCCTTCTTCGTTCTTATGACCGGACGGCCAAGAGGAACGCCTTAATCAGGAACATGTAAATACTACAAAACAGTTATAGATCTATATCATATATCTCATATATACAAATTTAGATCTAATCATGGCATATTTTGCATACATCTCATGTATCATAATCATGCATGTTTTCAGATCTAAATTATCTCATAATAATCTAAAAAATTAGATTTAAATTGATCTAATCAAAATAAATTCTAATCTAGACAATTATGTAGAACTATTCTACAACTAGTCTAGACATGCATCAATCATATCTCATATGATATTTAAAATTAAATAATTTTTATTTGCTATTTATCAGATGTTATTATAACACTTATAATATCAGAAAAATAGTAAATAAGAAGATCTAAAATATGATTTAATCAGATTAAATCAAAGACATGCAAAACTATTCTATAGAACTATTCTATTCTAGAACTAGTCATGCATATCTTCTTCATGTTCTTAGATCCAAATCATTTAATTTTAATTTTTTCTGATTTCAGATCTGATCACATCTCATGTGACATCTGAAATCACTTTATTTTTAATTAAAATAAAATTTAAAATCAGATCTAAACAATTTAGAACCATGGCTCTGATACCAGTTGAAGGGAAAATCCTGATTTTCCGGGTCCAGGTTCGTTCAGATCTGATCAGATCAAGAGATATATTTCAAAAATTTTTCTCTTTGATCTCAATCAGATCTTGATATGTTTCAGATCTGATTCTTATTATTTATTATTTTAATAAATAAATAAAATAAAATAAGATAAATTAAATCAAATTTAATTTACCTGATTTGGGTAATCCTATTACCCTGTAGATGATCCTGATTGCAGCGGAAGGTTCTGGATCTAGCCACGCAAGCGCCTGGCCTCTACCGGTATCCACTCGGGTTGGATCTGGAGATCCTCTTCTTCTCTATCACACCTCCAAAAATCAGATCTGGATCTGATCTGGAGGATCTTCAAAACTCTTTTGAAGATCAGCAGTCGTCCTTTTGCAGCAGCGCAGCCTTCTTGCTTTTGATCGCCTTTCCTTGATCTGAATCGCACCAACCTAAATCCAAAACTACTTTTGGACGTGGAGAGCAAGGGGAGAAGAGACTATGGCATGGAGAAGGAGGGGAGAGGCAGCCTTGGGGCGTGGGTCTAATTGCATTAGAATTAGGGTTGGGCGCAGGGTCTTATTTATAGACCTCTTGTGATCCAACTCCTCTTCCTCTCCAACCAATCACAACCCTTTGTGAAATCAGATCTAAATCTGATTGGTTGGAATAGAGACCCCTGGATTCCTCCTTAGAGGGCGCCTAAGACCAGTCAAAGTTGGATTCTTAGTAGAACTCTAATTGGAATCCAAAAGGGAGGTGGAGTCCTTGTCCAACAAGGACTCCTAGGCGCCTCCTACTTGGGCTCACGCCACCCTTGGCGTGCGCCCTTCTCCTTGCCAGGTTCTGGCAGGGGGACAGGCCCCCACCAGCTCTCCAATAGGTGCATGACATGTGGTCAAAAGTCAAAGGTGTCAATGGTCAACGTTTGACCAGTCAAAGGTAGACTTTTGACCAAAGTCAAAGAACAAGAAATGGCAGGTGACCAAAAATGGCAGGTAATGTCTTACAAATAAGACAACCTATTTCTGACTTGGACAACCTCCAGTCAGACCATATGAAGGCCTCTGATTGAGCACAAACTCCTTTGGCTCAGTCAGGACAACTTATTTATGATAGTAAAAGAAGAACGTTAGGTTCAATCGAGTGCTAGCACGATTTCCTTGAACCTAATTGAATCTCATTCAGATCAATTGAACTAGATCAGTTCAATTGATGATCACCAGATTCAAACCCTTGTTTGTGTGACCCAGTTAGGTTCAGTTCTGTATGGTAATGGGATATGTCATGATCTCTATCATCGACATCATCGAAACTCCTTTCGATGGATCAGAACTCTTCTGATTCGAACAGCTAGAATGATCGATCATCTAAATCATTCTAATTGCTCCCAAAATCCACCAGTGACACCTAGCAGTATATGGTGGCAACCCATCAGAGCTGAATGCGAACCTCTTGGTGCAGCTACCTGTGTGATTAAGTTCTTCTATCTTGAGCCCCGATCAGATTAGGGTTAAGGTGAACTCGTCAAACCCTAGTCTCTGTCATATGATGTAATCATTCGATTCGAGTCCAATGTGAAAATCTAAATAGAAACTCTTTCTATTATTTCACTCTACCATGGCCATGGATTTCTGGACTTGATTCTCATGATCATCATAGGGCTGCTCCTCTACCACCGAGGTAGATAGATTCCATCTTGATGCAATCCAGTTCCTACAATGAACATGTCTATAGCCAACATACACCTCAGGGTTCCATATGGCTAGGAGACCGAGTAATGGTGTAGTCAAACTATAACACCCTCAAGGTGAACTGCCGATGCATCTCAGGTCAAAGAACCAGACACACTACTGCAGCATCGAGTCAGTCATTGACGAGAAGGTAGACTTCCTAATGACTACTCGAGGTGGTCACGCTCAGTGCCCTCGTTCTCTAACGAGTACCTGTACTTTCGCTCCGGTGTCTCCACACCGTAGACTCAAGACTCATCTACTAAAGAGAAGCGATCGTACACCAACCTTCCGGATCAATCACCATCCTCGTGATGATCCTATGGTCGGGAGCTGTTTATGAGTTAATAATGATTATTCATGTCTTAAATTTTCAACTCTTGAAAATATGAATTATCATTACCATTAACTCAAAGGATGTATCACAGACACTAAATACACAGGTGTGATAGAAAATAACCCATTTTATAGATTATAGTCAAAATTACAATTTTGCCCCTAGAAGTATATTACAAGTGTCAGCCAATTCTGGCTTATAGGGCACATATATCTAACAAAACAGCCTAGAAATAATAAGTGCAGAAAGAAAAGAAAAAGATAGAGATAAGGGGAAAAAAGCAAAGGGGAAAAGAAAAGGTGGAGACTGGAGAGTATTACTTTTATAATGATATTTTTCCAAATTTTCTCTAAGTGATATCCATTATTTCAGCCTACTTCTCCAAATTTGCATGGTCTATTTAATCAACTGATTAAGACCAAAAAGTGATTTTTATGGAAAAGGACAGAGCAATAGAAATTCTTAGCTTTTTGGCTCCTATTTCTTTTCTCTCAAACTTACATCTCTGACACTTGTGTGGGGAGAGAAAGGTGATAATTTTGCGGGGGGAAAAGGCATTAGATTCTCAACACCAAATTCGCACATTGATCTGTGCATGCAGATTGCAACCATACATTTTAGAACAGGTGCCCAATCTAATGTTTTCCTTTTCTTTCAAAAATTATTTCATATGGTAACTACTAACACCCTGTTTGATCAGTTGCCTCCTCCATGTACATGGAAGCATCCTAGGTGCTCATATTAGTGCACCAAGCCAAATGCCCAATAAACACCTTCAATGTTGGTCTCAAGCCTGAATGAAAAATGTAGAAGGTTATTATTGAAACAACAGCTGCCTATGAAGAAGCTCGAGTTGTGAAATGAATCCAATTCCTTGCAGTATCTTTTCTTCTGGCTTAATCTTGCGGAGACTTACAAACAAAATTGCGTGATCTAGGATGTGTACAAAGAAGTTATCCATACCTGAAATTTCCAAATTATTAAAAGAAGCAGAAAAAGTTTTGTTACAATACTAAGGTATATGTTCTTTTATTTTTCCATATATACCTTTTTTTCCAAGGATCATCGCTAAGATAACATCCCTCTATTTCGGGCATGTTGATGATAGATATTTAAGAACAAATGCCATGGCTTGGTTTTTTTGAGAAATGATGCAGTGATAATCAATTAGTAGGAGTTAGCCCTAAACTGGAGTCTTGGAGTTAAAAATTTGTAGCAGTACCAACATAAAGCATATGGAATGCAAACTTGTTGGAAGATCATTTGAAAGGGAAACTTGGTCACAACCAGTGGACAAACAAATCCTTAACTATGCACCTCCAAAACCCGAAGGTGATATTGATGTACAAGCTGGATTTCATAGGATTTTGGGACCAAGATTTGCTTAGAAATTCAAAGGAAACTGAAACAAACTTAATCTAAACAGTGGATTTGCTGTAATTTGTTTCTGTTTGCCTTAATTTGGTTACAGTTAGCTATCAATGGACGAAGCAGGACACAAAGTGAGATTGGTAACATTGTGATTTGGCCCAATGATAGTTGTATTTAAATCTTTCTGTAGGTTAAGTCAAAAGAGAGAAAAACTAAGAAAACAGATAAAATTTGATGAATTAAAAAAGCAGTCTTCCCACCTAGGGCTGCAAGCAGCTTGGGTTGGATAGGAGATGGGCATAAACCAACTCCAATCTATATCTGAATCAGATCAAAATATTGAAATCAAACCTAATCCAATTCTCCTTGGGTTTGACTGGATTAGATTTAATATTGATTTTATCAAACCATCAGATTTTTTGAGTCAAATCGGGTCCAAAATAGTCCAAACATAAATCACAATGAACATATATAAATTGATTGTCTAATTACATCATAAACATATTATGCAATAATATACTAATAAAGATCATTTAAATATTAGCAAAAATATATTCTACACATTGGCTGTTAAACACACATAATTATAATCAACAATGCAAATTATCGACGAATTATATCATGACAAGAAGATTAATTTCTTATATTCAAGGAGGGATCTGAAATATATAGTACATTAGTTTTTGACTGTTCAGGTCTATTCAGGTTTAGATTGAGAACTTTGGATAGGAGGGATCTGAAATATATGGTACACCTGTTTTGGATTGTTCGGGTCTATTCAGGTTTAGATTGAGAACTTACATATCCAAACCTAATCCATATCTGAAACAGGTCATGTTGTTGAATCCAAGCCCAATCCAAATGACTTTGGTTTGGGTTGGACCAGATTAGTTTCGGTTCGGTTGAAAGCGAGTTAATCCAATCCACTTGTAGCCCTAATTCCACCAAAAGTTACTACCAAGTTGCATCTAAAGCTGAAGGAGCAACACAATGAAGGGTAGATAAAATCTTTGTTTCATTGCTCAAAAACTGGAATGTATCGTGGGGAGGCATATCATATCATATTAGAGGGAAGGAAAGGATCCCCTTTCCATAATGAGACAAGGCTAACACTGAAAATAAACCCCTCCGACCAAAGAGACAAGTATAGGCTCTTACCATGTCTTGAAAAATGTCAACTAAAAAGGATTCACTTGTAGAAGAGAGGATAGAATTAAGAAAAGGATAGAAATTCAAAGAAAAAAGAATATGTACAGAGTCCTGCATATAAAAGATTCAACCTTTTCTAGCTACATTTTAACCATGCAGGGACTCGACCAATCAAGCCTGTAACTAAAATAGCAATCTCTGTTAGTAACCTAGAACTTCAGACCAAGAGCTAAGTGAGATTTGGAAACCAGGACTAAATTACATGATAAGAAGAAGAAAGAACATCATAACCATCCCAAGACTCATAAAACAAATTAAATTAAACTTAAGATAACCCAAAGAACATGCTGGGATCAAAATCTACTCTTCTTAGAAAAAGAATAAAATAGCTGAATAAATTAAACCTTTTTTGGTACTCGTGTTGATGATCTCATAATAGAATTAAATTCTACTGAAGTATGATGAGAAAGCAAATTTTAGAATTTATAATACTTTTATCTGATCTCCCACTGAAAAGGGCTTTGAGAATTGCAAAGAAAGCCCACTGAGCAGGTTTCCAAGGATGTCTCTAGCAGCAAAAGCAGTAGCCACACCTGCAACAAGGATAGATAACTCTTTGATCATATATAGGTTAAAAGAGTTATAAACAATGGAATATGCATCTAAAAGAAGCAGGAGCAAGAATCACAAGTTCATTTGAAAAAAACATGAATAATTAACAGGATTTATGCCACCAATACTTTTCTTTTTTAGTTGATAAACTAGCCAAAAGAAGAAACCAAAAGCTACATCAAGAAAAATGATTATCTCCTAATACATGACATATTGAATAGAGATACTACAAGATGAGGTATATCAGCTACTGTCACTATCATTGTGATCCAACTCTCTCCAACTTTAAATGCAAACACTGGCAGCCTATCTTGAATGAGGATTATGAACCTAAGGGGTATGCTGATATTGCTAAGAGATCATTTTGATGACTTGAAGAAATAAACTATAGCATCCAACTGCCAATTTGGTATACCTCCTATGCCACCAACAGTTAAAATTGATTGAACAGCCACACCACAAGACTCAGCTAAAGCCATTACTCCCAGTACAATAAGGCCTATGGATGACACTTTCTCCAGTGTTAATAATTTGTCTCGCTCAAGCCCTACTGTGGCTTGACCAGCCAAAGCACTCGTGAAAAAATTGGTTTTCCACCTATGAAGAAACCACACAAAAGAAAGAACAACTGCACCCCTCCATGCTTGTGAAAGATATTGTTCAGTAGTTGGTGCGATCATCATACCTCTGCAGAAAAAAGAAGCAAACAAGGGATCAATAAAATAAACTATTCAGAACCCAATTGGCGATATAGGATCTACACAAAGTGAAATATCTTTTCCTTTTATTCATCAGTATGGTGCACACGCATTTCATAGAATAGCTGAGGAAAAAAGAGCCCTTAAATTGACAGTTATACAGATAATTTAATGCATATGTTGGTCAATTGCCAACTGATTTTAGTAGGCACACCGAAGATATTTCTTGTTGTCTATTGTTACAATTTTTTATTAAATTCTACGCAAAAGGATATTTTCCAGAACACTAGTCTTAGATTGACAGCAAATGCAGGTGTTATTAAAAGAACTCATTCATGCATATAACAGTCATTTTTCAATTGCTAATAGATTTTTCAGGGGGCATGCTGAGGACATCCATTTTAATTCATTCTATAGACCTGGTTTTGAATTTTTAATATATTTTAATTTCTAAGCAGAAAGGAAATCTCAATAGCACAAAAGGATAAAGATATTAATAATAATAACCTTAACAATTTGATGATATATGCCATTTCAATATCAGTTTCCCCCCAATTCAAGGTATTATCATGAGGAAATCTCAATGCCAAAATAATTGGCAGCAGAAGGCATGCAAATTTAAAGACCTGCACAAAATTATTCTAGAGGGGCCTAATATTATCAATTGTGATACAACTTATGGAAAAGCTGGCAAATTATGTAAAACATCATGCTAAACAGCAATCAGATGAAGCTTAAAAATTAAATTTATTCAATGCATGGAAAAGTTTTGTATTTCTACATACAATAAATAACTTAACAAAATAAGAATTACAAAAAAAAGAGCTCCCAAGGAGGATAAATAATCACGAAGTAGTGATTGTGGGGAGAATCATACAGCTGAGAAAATGCCATGAAAGTAACAAGATATCTTGTAGGGTCTTCCAGAGCACCCCATAGGCTTTTCTCATAAGAAACTTGTTCATTAGTTAATCTCTTTGACAATAATGCAAGAGGACTTCGAGATGCATAATTGTGAAGTTTCCTTAAAATCCTAGGCATCACAAACCAAGCCAATATTGTCGCAGACAAAGTCCCTCCAACTGGAACAATCACCTTTTCTAGATATGGATGTGAATCATACAACTGTTGTATGAAAGAGTTGATCTGATCAGATAACTCCTTGGCCTTGTTTTCTGCATTGACAGAAGCATCTACTACTGATTGACGAACATGATTCAACATATCAACCCACTCATTATCTATGGAATCAGTAGTTTTATCATCTGAAGCTTTTGCAATAGCAGTATCTGTAACAACATTTTGGAGACCATCCAGTTTGTCTCCAGCATGTGATGAATATGCTCGATAACCATAACTCACATGTAAGAACAATGGGAATGCATTGAACTGGGACTGCAACATATTTTTTTTCAACTGACTGCTATCCGAAAATCTGTTTAAATCTGTCCAAAGATAATCAATTTTATAACTTTGAGCTTCTACAAGAGATGAAAGAGGCAATACTGTGTTCTTTCTCTTCCACACATGCTGCAAAGGCCAATCTACTGCCTTGTGATTGCTAGGATGAAAAAGTCCTGATGCTTTTGAAAGAAAATGGGTGCTGAATCTTGAAACGTTAAGGCAAGAAGTATATGGAAAAATAGATCTTGTCTTAAAAGGACCAATGGCAGCATGGAATGAACCATGCAAGATTGTAGTAACCCCAGACATGGTTAAATTTTATGAAAGCCAATTTTACAAATCATTCATCACCAAGAACACAACTTCCTTATGAGACTGAACATCATTTTGTAAGAGTCATTCTGCAAGCAAAAGAAAAGCCATGTCATAAAAAGAAAAGAATAATTGCAATATATGAAACAAAAAACATATGTTAGACACACAACCTAAAAAATGTGTCTGCTTTGTTGAATTTTCTAGCAAATGTGTATTTGCATTGCTGCATCATCTATCAGAAGACTTCTTCTGTGTTAATGTTAAATGGATAATTTGAAGCGATAGTAAAGACCACTGATGTCAACCAAATGCGCCCTGAATGTTCGTTGTTATCATAAGGCCAGGGTCACACTTACACATAAGAATAATTAGTATAAGTTATTATTTGCTGTTGATAATGAGGAGTTGATTGGTTATACTCTAAAAAGAGAGGGAAAGAGGGGGGGGGGGATTGCTTAGAAGATAATAATGAGAGAAGAGGATGATGTTACCTCCATTTGAATAATGGTTATAAACTTCAGAGGTTGGATTTGATCAAATCAGATTAAATTATGGTTAATGTAATTTCAGTTAGAATATAAGCACAGAGACCAAGGCTGAAGAACCATATCGGCATCAATACCAATTGGGGACACCAGTACAGTACCAAAAGGACATAAAGTTTGGTAGTTGGTGCCGAAACTACAATTGTGACACCAATTACCATGTGTTAGTACCATAAGGTACCAAGGGATCCACCTAATACCAGTTCCCTACAAGTATGGTGTGGTGCGCCTCAGTGAAGCTGGTAACTTCATCCTTTGACAAAGACTATAAACAAAAATCGTTCCTTATTCTGTATCCACAGGAAAATATTTTATAATGGTCACTTCAATGTTTTGGCTTTATTGCAGGGAACACGTAAAGGTAGAAAAGGATGAGGTATATGGTGCTGATTTCCTGAACTGCTCTGACAGATGCAAGTGAAGTAGTAAAGTGCGTGACAAGGTTGTCGAAATCATAGTGCCATGCAATGAAGGGGGTATTGGCAGTGGGCACATAGCCATAAGGAGAATGAGGAATTGAGGAGGCCTTAGTGAATGGTAGTAAAACGAGGAAAGAAAAAGCTTAATGAACAAGTTAGAAAAGGCTCTAGAATTACCAATATAAAGGCTATGTGATGGGGAACCAATTTTAATGGTCCGGTCATGGGGAGAAGCATCAGGTTTTGGCCCTTTTGGCTACATTTGTTTGAATTAGTTTTAGAAGGCTGACTTTTGCAGAAAGGACCCTCATTAGAAATGAATGTCTCAACTACTTATAAAGTCAACTACACAGATGGAACTTATCATGTCAATTAAGGTTCTATCATTTGTCTGAGAGTTGCGCTCTCTTATTTCTAGTATTGCAAGTTTGCAATGCACTATCTGAGAAACCTGCAACTCCAGACAAAACTAATTGTTCTTTTAAATCCAGTCCTACATCTTTAAGGTCGAACATTAGAAAACAAACAAGAATATTCAAAAGGCAGTGTGATAGGCTGAATAGCACAAGCGTGCTGTATATAAAAATTCAAGTAACACAGCAAGTCCAATTAAATATGACAACCAATCATCTGTCCATGATCCTGGAAAATACAGAGGTAGAAGGTTTTGAAATATTAATGAGTTCAGTCATCCAAAAAATGTCACATGAACACCAAGAAGAGAGAGAGAGAGAGAGAGAGAATTGGTCGAACATCACCCAAAAAAAATGATGACAGGGAGCCATCAACAAAACACAAAATATTGTTAAGTACAACATTCATCGAAAATGAGTACAGATCGAGGACTCACCTTATGTCATAAAGCTTTTGGACTGCAGGAGGTTATTGCGAGGAATAAAGAAGATCTAAGCTACTTTAATGGACAAGAAATGAAACCAAACTGATGTATAAGTTTTATGTTCTTTTTTCTTAATAACATATTAAATATTACTAGGTCCTTGCTAAGAGGAAAAGGATGTTCTCAGTTGTCAATGTATCTTGAGACATGAATGACCCAAATTCTTGTCCCATATGTATATGTGGTTTGATCTGCTTATGTTAGTTTGTCCTATTTGTGAAGACTATTTATCATTCATATTTTTGGGTCAGCTAAAAGATCGCTTATGTTAGCCCTGTATGATAAGCTTGCAATCAAGCTCAGAACAATGCACTATTATTTTCTCGACACGCATCACCTCCTGTACTAGTAGAGGAGGTCATGCAGAACAGCATCACTATTACAAGTTTATATGATAATCGGCGAGTCTAATACAATGAAGGAATATTGATATAGAAAAGACTATCACTCACTGAACAATTTGCTCTAAACTAGACTAACACCTGCAATGATGTCCAACAAGAAACTTTGGCTGGAAGAAACTTTTCATGTCACTTGCTTTGCTAGTCCAAATCCTTACACAAATGCCAGTACTGTTAACATCTCTAGAGGACCTCACATCAGAAAAACATGCTCACTAAACTGACAAAAATTTGACAAACTAAACCAGAATGACAAAAATTTTTCAACCCATCAACTTAGCTAAGAGAAAGCTATATAAATATAGGTTTTCCTACAAAACCATTGGATGTAGGTCAACATCAAAGTTTTTTTTTTTTTTTTGTTCTTTTCTGAAAGAGAGAGGAAGAGAGATCCACCTATACTATAATTGTCCAAGTCCAAATTTTTGGGGATACACCATCTAAGAATCAAATTTAGAACCTCTAGATGCTAAGCAAAGGGATGTGATCACTAGGAAAATCACCAGTTCACTAGGTCAGCATCAAGGTTGACCATGTGAATCACAATTACGATGCAAACAGCCTATCATTCAAGTTGATCATAGAATTAAGAGAGTATATACCACCAGAAATGATGGCCTTCAAACAGGTCATAGGACCCTTGGAAAAAAAGGTTATAAGAATGAATTTCAAACAATCACATAGCCTCCCTTCGCATGTGAATGTCAGAAAGATGGGCAAATTCAAAAGTCAATATGTGCATCACTAGTATAGTCAACAATAAATGTAGTTGCAAGCAAAGAAAAGGAGGCAGAAAGCCTGGACATGGTCCAAGGCAGAACAAGCAATATTTTTGGGTTTTTTTCTCCTCGTCTCCATGAGACGATGAATATATAAGAACCCAAGAAGCAATACAATCCAAAGTAGAAGCAACCAATGCAAGCCTGGTGCTCCACCTCAATTATCATGATACTTGGATCCAAGGTCCAAAATAAAAAAGGACAAGAAAATGATGAAGATGGGATCAAAGATCCTAACAGATGAAAAAACTAAAAAAACAAAGGAGGAAAAAGAGAAATTCAGAATCTGTATATTTGTGATTGTGTGATCCCGTCATCTGATTAAAAAAAAAAAGAGCATAAAATTAGACCAAGTTAAGAAAAAGAAGATTACCCTTAATGAGATGTCAAATATCACTTAAAGAATGTCCTCAATGCTCACCAGTGCGTAACAGTGCATTTGCAACAGGCATGGCCCAAAACATTCTTTTAGTGAGTCATATGCCAATAAAACATTGATGTGCTTACCACAATTATATTATGAAAGTACTAGTTAGAAATTTATAGTATATCAAATATCTGCAGTTTTATAGAATATCATCCAAGTTTTTTTTTTTTCCGCGTTGATTATAAATGTAATTTCTTTCTGATTTTTTTACGTTAAAAAAATCACAATAGTAATCTCACTTAATTTGATCCTAAACCATTCAAATTTGGTGAAAAAAGAATCATCCATAAGTTTCAGGCCAAGATGGCTCAGGGAGTGCTGCAAAACCTTTTATAACATCAGACAAAGTACCCAGAAACCGATTCTAGATAATCTTGGCAATATGAACATGAAAACCAAGTAATGAAGGTCATGGGTTTGAGTTAAACGTTTTAAACAGATGCAGGGGATTCCAAAAGAAAATTGGAAAGAGTATCAAGAAGGGTTCATCTGGACAATTATGCACTGAGTTTCTGTCTGCTAGCATCATGTCCATAAACAATAATAAATCATGCATCCTTTTGGGTAGCAGCATTAACGAAGACTTAATAAAGTCATCTTTGATCCGATCCATGTCGAAAATTAAAAGGAATCTCTGATGATTCTCGTTGATTCCATCAACTTCATGATCAAGAGACTGTCCAAGATTTGTATAACAATTACAACCGACATAAGCAACCAATTAAAAATACGCATATACATCTAATTAACGAGGGAATCAAAATACCATACAGATGATGAATAAGCAAATAGACATCTTCTAAATCTTCCACCGCCAATTCAAATTATTACTTACTCCCCTCATGATCTGCCACAAATCTTGATTTTATTTCAAGAAAGAAAGAATGAAAGAAAGAAACCAAAGAAACACTTGAAATTAAGGTTCCGCGCTAAACCCCTCCATCCAGTTCTTTCCGCCTCTTCCCTATCTTCTTTCTTCTCGATCCTTCCCTTCATATAGCGTGACGGGTTAGGGAGCGAATAAAAGGCGCGAGGGGAGATGGAGACGGGGAGAATAACACTGACCGTGGGAACCACGGAACGGTGAGTCCAGTCGCGGTCGGAGAGATTTCTGCTAGGAGGCCGGGATCGCAGAAGCAGCTGGTGCTCGGTGCCGCTCTTGTTTTGTTTCCCGGGCCCGGCTCCGACAGGGTCGCCGCAGGTTTTCCCAGCTATGCGAGTTTATATAAGTCGGCGCTGTAAGTGCCGAAACTCGAAATAACCTGTCATATGAAGTTCACCCTTCTTCTGGCTTATGATGGAGTCCATCTTATAATGTTTCGTATTTTTACATATTAATTCTCATCCTTCTTATATTTATATTTGAATTTTTATAGCTAAACCATCAGATCCTTCCGGTAAGTTAACAATTGAATTTATAATATTTGGATATTTTTGTCCCTACTAGCCCTCACCCTTTTCCAAAGGGGGTGGACCACCCGAACAGCCAGACGATGGAGGACTGCATCTCTTCACCCGTGCATCTGAAGGGTTAAGTACGAGGGTTGCCAGATGATGAACATCTTGGTGGAGAAGGCCGTCTTTACCAAGGTGCAAGTAGGGTTTCCCACCTCCTTCAAGAAGAACTCCTCCCACATTGATGGTCCAGGCTATTGGGGTTTTGCATCATGCTCACTGATGCTATATTCGGCTTGGCTGAGAGATAGAGGTGACAATTATAGTCGGGGATACTAGATCTGATCTCTTTAAACCTTGGATGGATATTGTTGGTGCAGAAATCCGTCGCCGCCGGGGGTCGCCGCAATCGAGGCCGCTGGGCGCCGCCGGGGACCTGCAACACGAAGTCCCGTCCGGAGCCGGTGGGGTGGTGGCTCCGGCAGGACCCTCCGACGGTCAAGTTAGTTTCCGACCAACAGTAATGGAGTGCTCGGAATGAGTTCCGGAGCTTAGAGATGTGGAGGAGAGCTTAGAGAGTTAAGAGTCCAGAGAGCTTAGCCTTAGCGTGTCGGGAGGATCCTTTATATAGTGGAGCTTGATGGTGACAACTGCAGCCGCGTGCTGGCGGGCCGCTCGAGGTTCGGTGGAGTCAGTCTCACTGGCGCCGCATACGGCGGATGGAGGGTGACAGCCATCGCCGCCTGACAGTGGGTCGCTATCGCCCGCGGCGGACTGACTGATGGTGCGGCGGACTGACTGATGGTGATGGTTGCAGAGCTTGCCGAATGAAGGGATGAAGGCCTTCGTCGTGTGCCCATTTCGGAGGAGTTCGGGCTCCTGAAGAGGAAGATAGGAGGGAGTTCGGCTCCCATAGGCGTCTGGCGAGAGGTATGCAGCTAAGGCCCGTCCGCAGAAGAGTTCGGCTGCTGAGAAGCCGCGGCCCGGCCGTCTGGGGTTCGGCCGGCCGTTGGACTTGGGCTGAGGCTTGGACACTTGAGAGTTCGGTAGGAGCTCGGTCGGCCGAAGTTTGATGAGGGCGACCGCTGAGGAGTTCGGCCCAGTGACGACTGCTGAGGAGTTCGGGCTCCTGAGTGACGATTGCTGAGGAGTTCGGGCTCCTGAGTGACGACCGCTTGGGGATTCTACTAAAGCCCGTCCGCTGAGGGGTTCGGCCGCTGAGAGGACTTCATTGAAGCTCGGCCGCTTGGAGTCGGTCCGAAGGAGCTCGGCCGCTGAGAGGACTTCATTGAAGCTCGGCCGCTTGGAGTCGGTCCGAAGGAGTTCGGCCGCTGGGAAGTCCGAAGGAGTTCGGCCGCGGGAAGTCCGAAGGAGCTCGGCTGCATGGGCTCGCCTGGGGTCGGTCCGAAGGAGTTCGGCCGCTGAGAGGACTTCATTGAAGCTCGGCCGCTTGGAGTCGGTCCGAAGGAGTTCGGCCGCTGAGAGGACTTCATTGAAGCTCGGCCGCTTGGAGTCGGTCCGAAGGAGTTCGGCCGCTGGAAGTCCGAAGGAGTTCGGCCGCGGGAAGTCCGAAGGAGCTCGGCTGCATGAGCTCGCCTGGGGTCGGTCCGAAGGAGTTCGGCCGCTGAGAGGACTTCATTGAAGCTCGGCCGCTTGGAGTCGGTCCGAAGGAGTTCGGCCGCTGAGAGGACTTCATTGAAGCTCGGCCGCTTGGAGTCGGTCCGAAGGAGTTCGGCCGCGGGAAGTCCGAAGGAGTTCGGCCGCGGGAAGTCCGAAGGAGCTCGGCTGCATGAGCTCGCCTGGGGTCGGTCCGAAGGAGTTCGGCCGCTGAGAGGACTTCATTGAAGCTCGGCCGCTTGGAGTCGGTCCGAAGGAGTTCGGCCGCTGAGAGGACTTCATTGAAGCTCGGCCGCTTGGAGTCGGTCCGAAGGAGTTCGGCCGCGGGAAGTCCGAAGGAGTTCGGCTGCATGGGCTCGCCTGGGGTCGGGCTTCGGCAGGAGCGGGATTTATCCCCAACAGTAGCCCCCCCACTCCCGAGTTCAAAAATTGAAGGAAGGGAGTACCAAAACAGGCGACTGCCGAAGTCTTCTTCCAGGCTCCGCATTTGTTGCGGCTGAAGCTCGGGGGAGGTCTCATCTCCAGCCAATATTGACGCTGAAGTTGAAGCTGAGGCTTGGGGGAGGTCTCATCCCCAGTCGATGTTTGGAGTTGAAGTGGGACTCGTTTCCAGCCAAAATTAGTGAAGCCGACGTTGAGGCCGGAGTCAATGTCGCCCCCCGTGGTCAGGGTCGGAGTTGACATTGCCTTCATCAACCGAAGTCGATTCGGGGGAGACCTCCTCTTTTGCAGTCAAGGTTATGATCGCTTGGGGGAGACCTCGCCTCCCGCTGACGCTGATACCGAAGTTGAAGCCGAGGTCTGAAGGAGACCTCGTCTTCTGCAGTGAAGCTTACCGTAGACTCTGGGGCTCGGCCTTGGACCTTGCTCGCGTCAGGACGAGGTTCTCCTCTTGTTCCCGACGGGCTGTGGGGGCACATGGGGACCGTCGTCCTCGTCTCTCCCCCATCCCGTCCTTGGTGGACGGGGCCTTTGACTTTGCTCACGCTAGGACGAGGTTCTCCTCCTGTTCCTAGCCGGCTGTGGGGGCATTTCCGCTCGCTTTTTTCCCAGTGACCCTGAAACGATAGTGTCGAGCAACAAGGTTTTATTGAGGGAAACTACTGGTAGTACATTCTCAGGTTTTCTGAGTTCCAAGGTCGGGGAAGCGCTAGTCCTCCGAGCTCCTTTAGGCGATAGGTACCAGGTCGGATGACCTCTACCACTTCGTACGGACCTTCCCAATTTGGGACGAGCTTCCCTTGATTCTGGGGCTGGGAGACGGCTGCTCGTCGGAGCACTAAGTCCCCAACTCTGAACGCCTTGCCTTTGACTCTGGAATTGTAGTACCGAGCCACCTTCCGCTGGTAGGCGGCCATTCGGATGCGGGCTGCCTCCCTCCTTTCTTCCAGCAGGTCGAGGTTGGTTCTGAGGTCCTGGGAGTTGAGTTGCTCGTTGAAGCCCACGATTCGAGCAGACGGGAGTTTGAGCTCGATCGGGATGACTGCCTCGGTGCCGAAGGCCAAGGCGAAGGGTGTCTCGCCGGTCGGTACCCTCTGCGTTGTTCGGTATGCCCAGAGAACGTGGTAGAGTTCGTCTACCCAGGCCCCTTTCGCCCTGTCGAGCCTCGTCTTGAGGCCTTGCAGCAGGGTCCGATTGGTCACTTCGGCTTCCCCATTGGCTTGCGGATGAGCCACCGACGTGAAGTGGTGGGAGACGTTTAGTCCTTCGCAGAACTCGGCAAACCGGGCTCCAGCGAACTGTCGCCCATTATCGGTTATGAGAGCTCGGGGCAGACCGAACCGGCAGATCAGCGTCTTCCAGACGAAGTCCTGCACCTTGGCCTCGGTGATCTTCGCTAGTGGTTCCGCCTCGACCCACTTGGTAAAGTAGTCGATCGCGACCAGGAGGAACTTCCGTTGTCCGGACGCTGTTGGGAAGGGGCCGAGGATGTCCATCCCCCACTGCGCGAAGGGCCAGGGTGCAGTGAGCGGAGTGAGTTCGGACGCCGGCTGCCTTTGCACGCTGGCGTTCTTCTGGCAGCGGTCACACCTCTTCACGTATTCCGTGGAATCACGAAGTAGGGTCGGCCAGTAGTACCCTTGCCGAAGTAGTCTTTGCGATAGGGATCTGGCTCCCGCGTGACTTCCGCAGAGTCCTTCGTGGACATCCTGTAGCGCGATGCAGGCCTCAGAGGGTCGGAGGCACCTCAGCAACGGGAGGGAGTACGACCTTTTATATAACCTGCCCTCGTACAAGACGTAGCGGGAGGCTTGACTCCTGAGCTTCCGAGCTTCTCTCCGGTCGTGGGGGAGACCCCTTCTTCGAGGTAGGCGATCAGCGGATCGATCCAGCTGGGCTCGAAGTCCGTCCGCAGGACGGCCTGAGGTTCCTCGGTGGTCGGGCACTTCAGAGTTTCCAGAAACACCTCTTTTGGTAGTTCGGCCGGGGCAGAGGTGGCCAACTTGGAGAGGAGGTCGGCCCTTGTATTCCCGGTCCTCGGGATGTGCCGAATGTCGAAGCTGTCGAAGGCTGGTATTAAGTTCTTCACCTTCCCGAGGTACATCACCATGCTTTCCTCCCGCGCCTCGTAGCTGCCGCCGACCTGACCGACCACCAACTGGGAATCGCTATAGACTTGAAGCCGACCCACCTTCAATTCCCTGGCTATCTGCAGCCCGGCTATCAGCGCTTCATACTCGGCCCCATTGTTGGTTGTGGGAAACTCGAAGCGCAATGCGTACTCGGTGACGATCCCCTCGGGGCTAACCAGGACCAGCCCTGCGCCGGCCCCGCTAGAGTTGGATGAGCCATCCACATGCAGAACCCAGGCGCCTTCAAGAAGGTCGGCCCTTTCTTCAGGGAAGCTCGACCGCCACAGCTCGGCTTCGTCGGGGCCTGGTCTCCCGCTGATGATAGTCTCGCTTGATTCAAGCTCGGCTTCGACTGGTGCGGTGCATTCCAGCACGAAGTCCGCTGCCAGTATCTGAGCCTTGATCGATGGCCTGGGCCGGTAATTGATGTCGAACTCCGTGAGCTCGATCGCCCATTTGGCGATTCTTCCTGAAGCGTCTGCGCGGTGGAGGACGGCTCTTAATGGTTGGTCCGTGAGGACCGTGATGGTATGCTCCTGAAAGTAAGGTCGGAGCTTCCTGGCTGCGATCAGAAGACAGTAAATTAGTTTTTCTAACTTGGAGTACCTGGTTTCCGCGTCCCTCAAGGCTCGGCTCACGTAGTAGACTGGTTGTTGCGCCTTCGCATCTTCCCTGACCAGGACAGCCGCCAGGGCCATTGGAGAGACAGCTAGGTATAGGAGCAGCCCTTCTCCAGGTTCGGGCTTTGCCAGCAATGGAGGCGCGCCGAGGTAGTTTTTAAGCTCTTCGAATGCCTGTTTGCACTCCGCTGTCCAGCAAAAATCTTTCGGTCGCCTGAGGACCTGGAAGAAAGGCAGGCACCGCTCGGCCGACCTTGAGACAAAGCGGTTCAAGGACGCCACCTTCCCAGCCAGGCGCTGAACTTCCTTAATTGTTTTCGGGGCAGTCATCTCCTGGATGGCTCGGATTTTCTCGGGATTTGCCTCGATTCCGCGTCTCGACACCATGAATCCTAAAAATTTTCCGGAGGTCACGCCGAAGGCGCATTTGGTCGGGTTCAACTTCATCTTGTGCCTCCTAAGCGCACCGAAAGTTTCTTCAAGGTCGGCGAGGTGGTCTGTCGAGGCTCGGCTTTTGACCAGCATGTCGTCCACGTACACCTCCATGTTGCGGCCGATCTGCCCCTTGAAGACCTTGTTGACCAAGCGCTGGTAGGTGGCTCCTGCATTCTTGAGTCCGAAAGGCATGACCCTGTAACAATAGAGACCTCGGTCAGTAATAAAGGTGGTCTTCTCTTCATCCTCGGGCGCCATGCGTATCTGGTTATAACCAGAAAATGCGTCCATAAAAGTGAGGAGCTCGTGGCCCGAGGTTGCGTCCACCAGCTGATCGATCCTCGGCAGGGGGTAGCTGTCCTTTGGGCAGGCTTTGTTCAGCTTCTTGAAGTCGACGCACATCCTCCATTTGTTGTTTGCTTTTTTGACGAGGACCACGTTCGAGACCCAGGTCGGATAGTTGACCTCCCGGATGAGTCCAGCTTCAAGGAGCTTATCCACTTCTTCGGCTACCGCCTTCTGTCTTTCTGGGGCTTGGCGGCGTAATTTTTCTCTGACGGGTCGGTGCCTTGGGTCGATGGCCAGCCGATGTTCTATGACATCGGCGTCGATCCCTGGTACATCCGCTGGGGCCCAGGCGAAAACGTCTGCATTCCTTCTGAGGAAAGCGACGAGCTGTCCCTTGACCTCGGCCGCTAGGTTGGAGCCGATCCGCACCTCATGCCCCGGGTCTCCATCGCGTAAGGACACAGGGACGAGGTCTTCCGCAGGTTCGCCCCGTTCTTCAGTGAGGTCGTCGCGGACGTCCAGTCCGTCAACAAGGCAAGGGTCGGGCCGGTCTCCCTCGCGCAGGGCGATTGAGTAGCAGTACTTTGCCAGGGCTTGGTCTCCTCTGACTTCGCCGACTCCATGGCTCGTCGGGAATTTCATCTTTAAGTAGTAGGTTGACACTACCGCCCGTAGCGCGTTAAGGCCTGGTCGCCCAAGGATTGCATTATAGGCGGACGGGGTCCTCACGACAAAAAAGTCGATCCGCGCCTTGGCCGATTTTGGGGATTGGCCCGCCGTCACCGCCAAAGTCACCATGCCTTCGACCGGAACGGCGTGTCCGGCAAATCCCACCAGGGGGGAATTTACAGGTCCTAAGCGGGTGTCAGGTAGGGACATTTTTAAGAAGGCATCGTAAAACAATATGTCCGCCGAACTTCCCATTATCCACCAAAACGCGGCGTACATCATAATCAGCGACGTTTAAAGAGATTACAACCGCGTCGTTATGCGGAAATCTGATCCCCTGGGCGTCTGCTTCGGTGAAGGTCACGGGCTCCGAGGTCCTCTGCCTCTTTGCCGATCCCTCGGATTCGTCGGTCTTTCCCTGCTGCGGTCCTCCCGAGATGGTGTTAATGACGCCAAGAGACGGCCGGTCCTCCTGCCGATCTTCCCCAATCGGCGGCAACATTCTCGGCCGATCTTCCTGCTCTTTAGATCGTCTTCGCAGGAATCGGCCAAGCCTGCCCCGCCGGACCAGCTCCTCGATTTCGTCCTGGAGCTGGATGCACTCCTCGGTATCGTGACCGTGGTCACGGTGGTAAAGGCAGAACTTGTTGGGGTTGCGTTTTCTGGGATGGGAACGCATCCTCTCCGGCTCCGGAAGTCGTCCCTTGATCTCCAGCAGCACTTGAGCCTTCGGGGCGTTGAGGGGGGCGTAGCTGTGAAAACGCCGTCGGAGGGGAGAACCTCGGCGCGGGGAGGGACCTCGTCGCGAGGGAGAACCTCGGCGCCGGGGGGAACTTCGGCGTCGGGTGGGACTTCGGTGCCGAGGAGAACTTCGGCGCGCCCTTCCGTCGGTGGCTTCCCGCCCCCGAGCCTGAGGTGGAGTCCGGGCACGCCCGCGACCAGGGGGAGTTCGGGAACGCGGCCAGGCTTCGGTGCGCTTTCTTTCCTCGGCAGGCCTTCCCGCTCTGCCTACTCGTCGCTTGTCGCGAGCTTCACCATCCTTGGCCTCGAAAGCCTCTTCTGCCCGGGCATAGCTTTCGGCCCGAGCTAGCATGTCAGCGAAGTCCCTGGGATATTTCTTCTCCAGGGAAAACAGCAGGTCGTTCTTCTGAAGGCCGCCCTTGAGGGCGGCCATAGCAACTGATTGGTCCAGGTTCCGGACTTCCAGCGCGGCAGTGTTGAACCGGGTGACGTAAGCCCGGATGGGTTCCCCCTCTTTTTGCCTGATGGCCAACAGGGAATCCGAGCCTCTGCGCGGCCGTTTGCTGCTGACGAAGTGGGCCGCGAATTGTTGACTCATTTGGTCAAACGACAGGATGGTGCCCGGCTTAAGCGCCGAGTACCAATTCCTAGCCGCTCCCTTGAGGGTAGAAGGGAAAGCCCGACACAAAATGGCATCAGGCGCGCCATGGAGTAACATCGTCGTCCTGAAGGCCTCCAAATGGTCGACCGGGTCAGTGGTCCCATCGTAGCTTTCGAAATGCGGGAGCTTGAAGTTCGGTGGTACCTGTTCCTGCATAATTTTCTGTGAGAAGGGAGGATCAGTGCAAATATCGTTACCGCGGGAGGAAGGAGTATGACGAAGTTCTTCTATGCGCCGTCCCATCTCCATGAGCCTTTGGTCCAGGAAATCTTCGCGATCCTTAATCCCCAAGGTCTTCTCGCGGAAGGGGTGCGAAGCTTCTCCCTGGGTTGAGCCGCGGTCCGAGCAGGGGCTCTTTGCCGGCTGCCCCTCTCTCCCGAGGGCCGGAGGTTGGGTAGCCCACATCGGTCGCTCCTGGACTGGATTCCCGGGCTCCGGGGAACCCCGCGCCGGTCGAGTGGGCGCTGGACCTCGCGAATGCGTGGCTTGCACTGCCTGCACCGCCTCCGTAAGATCGCGGACCTGCTGGGCAAGCAGGTCGAACCGCTCCGCATCTACCGCGAGTACGGAGCGGGCCCGCGTCGCCGGGGCCGGAGTGGGAGCGGACGGACCCGAACGGGATCGGGCCGCGGAGGCTGCCGACCTCCGGGTCGAGGTTCTTCTGGGAGGCATTTTTCTTTTCAGAAAAGGAATACTGAAGAGGGAGGAGAGAGATCCGGAGCAGGGGAGGGAAATCGTCGCCGAGCACTCCTTTAAGAACAAGGGAACCTCGAAGGTTCAATCCCTTGTTCCCACAGACGGCGCCAATCTGTTGGTGCAGAAATCCGTCGCCGCCGGAGGTCGCCGCAATCGAGGCCGCTGGGCGCCGCCGGGGACCTGCAAAACGAAGTCCCGTCCGGAACCGGTGGGGTGGTGGCTCCGGCAGGACCCTCCGACGGTCAAGTTAGTTTCCGACCAACAGTAATGGAGTGCTCGGAATGAGTTCCGGAGCTTAGAGATGTGGAGGAGAGCTTAGAGAGTCGAGAGAGTTCAGAGAGCTTAGCCTTAGCGTGTCGGGAGGATCCTTTATATAGTGGAGCTTGATGGTGACAACTGCAGCCGCGTGCTGGCGGGCCGCTCGAGGTTCGGTGGAGTCAGTCTCACTGGCGCCGCATACGGCGGATGGAGGGTGACAGCCATCGCCGCCTGACAGTGGGTCGCTATCGCCCGCGGCGGACTGACTGATGGTGCGGCGGACTGACTGATGGTGATGGTTGCAGAGCTTGCCGAATGAAGGGATGAAGGCCTTCGTCGTGTGCCCATTTCGGAGGAGTTCGGGCTCCTGAAGAGGAAGATAGGAGGGAGTTCGGCTCCCATAGGCGTCTGGCGAGAGGTATGCAGCTAAGGCCCGTCCGCAGAAGAGTTCGGCTGCTGAGAAGCCGCGGCTCCGGCCGTCTGGGGTTCGGCCGGCTGTTGGACTTGGGCTGAGGCTTGGACACTTGAGAGTTCGGTAGGAGCTCGGTCGGCCGAAGTTTGATGAGGGCGACCGCTGAGGAGTTCGGCCCAGTGACGACTGCTGAGGAGTTCGGGCTCCTGAGTGACGATTGCTGAGGAGTTCGGGCTCCTGAGTGACGACCGCTTGGGGATTCTACTAAAGCCCGTCCGCTGAGGAGTTCGGCCGCTGAGAGGACTTCATTGAAGCTCGGCCGCTGAGTGGAGTCGGCCGCTCTTCATTGAAGCTCGGCCGCTTGGAGTCGGTCCGAAGGAGTTCGGCCGCTGAAGGAGTTCGGCCGTGGGAAGTCCGAAGGAGTTCGGCTGCATGGGCTCGCCTGGGGTCGGTCCGAAGGAGTTCGGCCGCTGAGAGGACTTCATTGAAGCTCGGCTTGGAGTCGGTCCGAAGGAGTTCGGCCGCTGAGAGGACTTCATTGAAGCTCGGCCGCTTGGAGTCGGTCCGAAGGAGTTCGGCCGCTGGGAAGTCCGAAGGAGTTCGGCCGCTGAAGGAGCTCGGCTGCATGGCTCGCCTGGGGTCGGTCCGAAGGAGTTCGGCCGCTGAGAGGACTTCATTGAAGCTCGGCCGCTTGGAGTCGGTCCGAAGGAGTTCGGCCGCTGAGAGGACTTCATTGAAGCTCGGCCGCTTGGAGTCGGTCCGAAGGAGTTCGGCCGCTGGAAGTCCGAAGGAGTTCGGCCGCGGGAAGTCCGAAGGAGCTCGGCTGCATGAGCTCGCCTGGGGTCGGTCCGAAGGAGTTCGGCCGCTGAGAGGACTTCATTGAAGCTCGGCCGCTTGGAGTCGGTCCGAAGGAGTTCGGCCGCTGAGAGGACTTCATTGAAGCTCGACCGCTTGGAGTCGGTCCGAAGGAGTTCGGCCGCGGGAAGTCCGAAGGAGTTCGACCGCGTGGGCTCGCCTGGGGTCGGGCTTCGGCAGGAGCGGGATTTTATCCCCAACAGATATGAATTATAAATAAAATATTTGAAGCATATTTGGATTGAGTGTTGTTATAGGTGAAATATCTCCGAAGCCGAAGACCTGGTAAGGCCGAGGACCCAATGAACTCTAGCTGACACCGACTCCTTTTCTAGCTGACTGCTACTTCTATCAATACACTTTCTACTCGATTGGAAGACCTGCTGACCTCTTGTTTAGCTGCTGTCCCTTTTTTTTCAGTTAATGACTCATGCTATAGACGATGGCTGTTTTCGCCAGTCTAAGGTCTCTTGACCGATTCCGATCCATCTATCAATAAGGGTTGACCAAGAAATCCTGTGCAACTTTTCAAATCAGACGACCACCGAAAACAACTGGCCATGAAATAGATAAGGCAATAACAACCATTAGATCCTGAAATGTTAGGCCAGAAACCATGGAATGATGCATCCGAAGCAATCGAGATGGCCTCCAACAACTCTTCTCTCTTACGGCTCTTACTTTTGATTGAGGTGATAAGGAGACCCCCAAGATACGCAATCTCTCTCTCATGCGCTCCTTTTCATCTGTTTTTGATTTTCTGATTTGGGCATCGTAAGGTCTCCACCGGAGCTAATGCCAGTCAAAAATTTATTTTGTAGGTCTCGCCATCGTGAACCTACGGTTGCCGCCCAACTTCAGTCAATTTGATCCAAGTTGAAAATTTGTAGCAGCAAGTGTGGATGATGATATGCCTCTTTTGGAACCCAATTCAATATATCTTAATTTAAATACCTCTTTCTATTACAGCAAGGCTTCAAATGGTCGAAAAAATTCATGCTGGAAAGTCGATTGAGCTAATTTAACGTGGATTACGGGCCAGCCTGCAAGAAAAGTTCAAGAATCGATGAGGTACCTTTCGATTTAGGATCTTTCGATGCTTAAGTTAGCTAAAGTCTTATTAATAGATAGTAGAAATGGAAGAATTAAAAGGCAGAATGAAAGAATTTGAGTAAAAAATAATTCGATCTTCCTTCAGTGAAGAAGTCGAGAGTCAATTTTAGCAGAGTTTTGATTCTGTGAACTTGCGCTTACCTTGGAGGGATACCTCGCTCCCTTATTTATAGAGAAATTTGCTTAGACCTTAAGAAAAGTTTGTTAGATCATTAATTTGTTATGGCTAGTTGTATCATAGCTGTTGGCCATTGGCCTTACCGACGATTAGCTAGAGTACAGCTGGAGGAGGATTGAAATTTAATTGGAGCGCAGTGGATGCTTAGTTGGCTATCGGAGTATGTCGAGATCGGTAAATCACCGATTTGGTTTGTTAACGAGGTCGGCGATTTACCAATCTCAATATGTGCTGATTTTGCTGTACTTGATTATGTCGGTAGTTTACTGATCTCGTATATCAGAGGTCATTTTGGCTAAAGCTGCTAATCATTGTCGAAGAGGTTGGTGCAGATCCGATCTCTCATGGAGCTCGACGGCTGCTATCCTTTAGTGCAATAAAATATTGATTTGGTGATATGAAGTCAAATTAAGGTTAGTTTGTTATTGAATTTTGTTGAGATTTGTTTTGAATGTCATGGAGGATGGTGTCAGACTGATCTGGGATTCATCAAGATCAATTTTTTACCATTCTAAGCCTAATCACTTGGTCAATCTGATTCTAGCTAATATTCTAGCCTCAAGATCGGTATTTTACTGATCTGACGTCAATCTTGTTGATCGCCTATTATTTGGAATGGCGATTTTTTTGATGGTGCCACGTGTCCAGCAGGGGATGATCGTACCAATAGTTGCCCCATTTTTCAGACTTGGAGCAGAACTTCTTTAGTAACAAGTGCGGAAAGTCATCTCAAAGATCATTCGCTGCGTCAAGGATCATGCCGTGCAATTGCCAAATTTGATTTTTAAAAGATTAAAAAAGATAGGCCACCTTGTTCATCGTAATCGCCGTACTCTAGCATTTAAGGAAGCATGGGAGAGAGTGAGACCATCATTAGCTATGCCACTATAACCCAGGCGATGTGGGGCACATGGCACACATCCAGAGGCCGATTGAGTCGCCATACGACATAGACCCACATGGCGTGATCTGGATCGGGACACCAAAATAACTTTTTCTGTAATTTCCTTGGATGATTGATAAATGGTTGAAATCCAACGTTGAACATGTTGATCTAAGCCATTGTTTCAAAACAATCTTTTGCTGCTCTCTTGGATTGTTGACAAATGGCTAAAATCTAACGACGGATAGGTTAATCTAGATTGTTGCCTCTCGGTATATATAGAATATCGGTCCGTTTCTTTTCTTTTTTACTGTTTTCACCTGGAGTGAGATTCCTGCTACTAGAGAAGCTTCCAGGCATTCAAACAGTCGGAGAAGAAGGCGATTCTGGTGTTTGACGGAGCTCAAAGAGGGCTAACTAGAGCATCAAAAAAGGCTTTCTTCCCCTTTTGGTAGGGTCCCTTTTTTCTTTTTAGGATTTAGAGCTTCCTTCTCCTAGGACTTCCTTCCTTTAGAACCCCCTTTCCCTTTCCTAAGTCTTCTTTTTCTTTCTCTACCTCTCCTTTGTCTTTTCTATTCCCTTCTTCATCAATGTCATCTTAGGAGAGTACTTCTCTTGGCAGCGGCATAAGGGGGGCCAATCTTGGGTGACCATGGGATCTGGTCTACTCAGCCCCTGCTTGCCATTGAGGTGGGTAATCCGTCTCAAGGTGCCATCGAGGCCAGTGTTTCTGGTGATGGTAGTTCAGGATCTTCAATGAGGGGATTCCTTGACTACTTTGGTCCCAGTACTTAGCCTTCTATCTTGATCGATGCTGATCTGGATAGACTCAGAAAAAAGTATTTCATTCTTGAGAACTTCCAACTCATAGCTCCCAGCTTGAGTAATCGGGTTACACAGCCTCCTGAAGGTTGTATGGCCTTTTATGATAAGTCGCTCCAATCTGGGTTACACTTTTCCTTACATCTCTTCATCTGTAACATTCTAAATTATTACGGTCTACAGCCAGCTCAGGTTACCCCTAATGCCATTAGGATCATTTTGATTTTTATTATTTATTGTAGTTTTGCCACCATCAATCTCAAGACCTCTTTGTTTAAGGCTCTTTTTGTTTTGAAGAAACATCTGGTGGTATTTCTCGCCCCGACCTAATTGTAAATTCGGCCCTACCCTTCCTTCTTCAATCTAAGACTAGAAAAGTCATTTCTTTTTTGTTTCTTCTGATACTCCCTAGGGATTCAGTTCTGGTTAGGGTAAATCTCAGCTTAACTAGAACTCTAACAAATCTATTTTACCTGGGGATAGGAAGGCCTTTGAAGAGCTGTTGAGTATGAAAGTGCCCAAGCTCGGTCAACTGGTGATGGATCAATCCCTATTCAACTCTGGCATCAGTCTCGTCTTCCCCCAAGATGAGTTTGTCATTTTTCTTTAATTTTTTTCTAAGCTCGATTTTTATCTAATCATGTTTTCCATCATCTGCTGCAGCACTCATGAGGTTCGATCCTAGGAGGTTGGCCGACTAAAGGAAGAGGAAGTTAGATTCCTTTGATACCCCACCAGCTAAGAGGGGAAGGGAAAAGAAGTCGCCGCCCCCCCTTGGGTCCTCCCCGATCTATGCCTCATTCCACCGTGGGGGTGTTAGTTATCAACCCGACACTCGTCAGTGCCATTCCATCACCAGCTGCTTCTTTGATGTCCATGGGACATCGACAGTCTACTGGGGTGGGCCGTCCATCTCAAAAAGAACCGACCAGCCATCAGAGGTTAGGTTTCGCTATAGCAACACCGAATCCTAGTTTGCCGACTGCACTGACAACGGCTTTGATGCGTCAGACTCGATCCTCTGGAGGGTTAAGAGTTTTTCTTGTCGATCCACCATCGAGTTCTATCACTTGGATCGACCTCTCTCAGGGCTCCATGTAGGACACTTCCTCACTCGACAGGGATCTCTATGCCGTGATGCCGCAGGGCAACCTGCACACCCGAAGAAGGGATATGGGGCCGGATGATCTATGGAACTAAGGGTTCAACTATCTCTTGGATGTAAGAGAACTTTTTCCTCTCTTTTTTTTCTCTTTCTTTTTTTTGAGGGGGGGTTGGTATTATACTGATCTCGTATATTGAAGTCAATTTTTTACCGAGCTAACGATTCTTTTCTGCTTTCAGTCTGCCTCTTTTTTTGGCTTTATGCTGAGCACATCGATTGGCTGGCTGAAAATAAAAAGTAACTGGAGGAGACATTGTAGTCCACGAAGGACTGTCAAAAGACGACGGAAAAGAAAGTCGCCAAGGAAGAAAAGACCTTGGAGGGATAGAGGAAGTAACTGCAAGAGAAGCTACAAATAATCTCTGAAAAGAATAAGGCCCTACTAGACTTTCAGAGGAGGGCCAACAATGATGAGAAGAAACTGTTGGACCTCCAGTAGGAGGTCTCCAAGATATCAGACCTGGAGGCCAAAATAAAGCAACAGGAGGAGACACTGGCCATCCGAGACAAGGCACTGCTGACATACCAAAGGGACTTGAACCACTGAAAGTCGACAATCGGTCGGGTGGTGGAGGAGTTCAAGGCCTCTGAGGAGTTTGCTAAGGAGGTGATAGAGGCTTTGGAAGAGGCCTTTGAGAGTAGCTTCAATGGCTGCAAGGAGTTGGTTGGGAAACTCTTTTCTAATCTTGATTTAAGTGGCATTACACAAGAGGCCGCTCTCATCTTGACTGCAAGAGTGGAACTCCAGCCAGCACCAGAGGTGGATTCTGCTGCAGAGATGCCTCAACCTGCCCTGGAGGTGCCTACTGCACTGATCACTCCCAAGGTGGAGCCATTATTTGTCACTGAAGCCTGAGCATCTATTCCAGCAGAGATCTCAACCTCTACCCCAAAGCCTGCTAAAGTTATATCACTAGAGGATGACCCAGCAGTCGTGGCTCCTTGATGATTATCATAATTTAATAAATAAAAATCTTAAAGTATATATTAATTTAATATTTATTTAAAAGAATTGATATTTTTATTAATGTTTTGTAGGAAAGAAGTCCATCAATACGAAGAGCTCGATTTATAGATTCCAATGTAATAAATTTTACCTAAATCGAAACTAAAATGAAAAAATTATGAAGCCCAGAAGATAAAATAAAAGAAAAATAAAAAGAAAATATAGACCGATGCATGGTGGATCGATCGATCGGTCCATAGAATAGGCGTAGATCAGCTAGCTCATCAGGCGTGGCCAATCAACGTGCGACACTGTGAGCTCAGAAGTAGCACTCTCAAGTCTTGAAAACATGAGAAGACATATCATGAGAAGACGGGAGCGAGTCGAAAGAAAAATCAGTCTCAATAGTAAAGTTCAGAAACTAGGTCGGCTCACTCTGAGACTGAGTTGGCTCAGTTGGAAACTAGGTCAGCTCAGTCCAGGACTGGATCGACTAGGTCTCAGAGAAAAATTCAGATAGAAAATAGCATTTTTGGACTGTTGGCATGGTACATAACTGGGTCAGCTCAGTATCGAACTGAGCTGACCCAGTCATAGGTTAGCCAGCTCAGTTTTCATGGATTATTATTTTATGTATGTGGATTGTTTGAATTTGAAAAGTTTTTCTATGAGCTTGGGCTTGATCCTTTGTAAAGTATATGTTGGTGCAGAAATCCGTCGCCGCCGGGGACCGCCGCAATCGAGGCCGCTGGGCGCCGTCGGGGACCTGCAAAACGAAGTCCCGTCCGGAACCGGTGGGGTGGTGGCTCCGGCAGGACCCTCCGACGGTCAAGTTAGTTTCCGACCAACAGTAATGGAGTGCTCGGAATGAGTTCCGGAGCTTAGAGATGTGGAGGAGAGCTTAGAGAGTCGAGAGTTCAGAGAGCTTAGCCTTAGTATGTCAGGAGGGGTCCTTTTATAGCGGAGCTTGATGGTGACAACTGCAGCCGCGTGCTGGCGGGCCGCTCGAGATTCGGTGGAGTCAGTCTCACTGGCGCCGTGTGCGGCGGATGGAGGGTGACAGCCATCGCCGCCTGACAGTGGGTCGCTATCGCCCGCGGCGGACTGACCGATGGTGCGGCGGACTGACTGATGGTGATGGTTGCAGAGCTTGCCGAATGAAGGGATGAAGGCCTTCGTCGTGTGCCCATTTCGGAGGAGTTCGGGCTCCTGAAGAGGAAGATAGGAGGGAGTTCGGCTCCCATAGGCGTCTGGCGAGAGGTATGCAGCTAAGGCCCGTCCGCAGAAGAGTTCGGCTGCTGAGAAGCCGCGGCTCGGCCGTCTGGGGTTCGGCCGGCTGTTGGACTTGGGCTGAGGCTTGGACACTTGAGAGTTCGGTAGGAGCTCGGTCGGCCGAAGTTTGATGAGGGCGACCGCTGAGGAGTTCGGCCCAGTGACGACTGCTGAGGAGTTCGGGCTCCTGAGTGACGACTGCTGAGGAGTTCGGGCTCCGAAGGGGTTCGGCCGCCTGGGCTCGCCTGGAGTCGAAAGGAAAACCCGGGAGGAGTTCGGGTGGCCGAACGGGCGTCTGGGAGGAGTCCTGCCGCTTGGAGTCCAAGGAGCTCGGCTGTCAGGAAGTTCGGCCGCTGAGAGGACTTCATTGAAGCTCGGCCGCTTGGAGTCGGTCCGAAGGAGTTCGGCCGCTGAGAGGACTTCATTGAAGCTCGGCCGCTTGGAGTCGGTCCGAAGGAGTTCGGCCGCTGAGAGGACTTCATTGAAGCTCGGCCGCTTGGAGTCGGTCCGAAGGAGTTCGGCCGCTGAGAGGACTTCATTGAAGCTCGGCCGCTTGGAGTCGGCCCGAAGGAGTTCGGCCGCTGAAGAGGACTTCATTGAAGCTCGGCCGCTTGGAGTCGGCCCGAAGGAGTTCGGCCGCTGAGGAGTTCGGCCTGGCGCCTGGCGCTAAAGCTCTTCAGCGGCTACTGGTTACATTGGGCTAAGCGTCGGGCCGGGCTTCGGCAGGAGCGGGATTTATCCCCAACAGTAGCCCCCCCCCACTCCCGAGTTCAAAAATTGAGGGAAGGGAGTACCAAAACAGGCGACTGCCGAAGTCTTCTTCCAGGCTCCGCATTTGTTGCAGCTGAAGCTCGGGAGAGGTCTCATCTCCAGCCAATATTGACGCTGAAGTTGAGGCTGAGGCTTGGGGGAGACCTCATCTTCAGTCGATGTTTGGAGTTGAAATGGAACTCGTTTCCAGCTAAAGTCGATGAAGCTGATGTTGAAGCCGAAGTAAGATCTCGCCTCCTTCGGTCGAGGTCGGATTTGAGCTCCTCGGGGGCGACATTATCTTCGTCAGTTGAAGTCGACTCGAGGGAGACCTCCTATCTTGCAGCCGAGGTTGAAGTGCGCGCTCGGGGGAGATCTTATCTCCTACGGCCGAGCTGAAGTGCGCGCTCGGGGGAGATCTTATCTCCTGCAGCCGAAGTGAAGTGCGCGCTCGGGGGAGATCTTATCTCCTGCAGCCGAGCTTGTTGTTCGGGAGAGATCTTATCTCTGGCCGAACTTTGCCTTCGGGAGAGATCTTATCTCTGGCCGAGGTTGCGGTTCGGGAGAGATCTTATCTCTGGCCGACCTTGTTGTTCGGGAGAGATCTTATCTCTGGCCGAACTTTGCCTTCGGGAGAGATCTTATCTCTGGCCGAGGTTGCGGTTCGGGAGAGATCTTATCTCTGGCCGACCTTGTTGTTCGGGAGAGATCTTATCTCTGGCCGAACTTTGCCTTCGGGAGAGATCTTATCTCTGGCCGAGGTTGCGGTTCGGGAGAGATCTTATCTCTGGCCGACCTTGTTGTTCGGGAGAGATCTTATCTCTGGCCGAACTTTGCCTTATCTCTGGGAGAGATCTTATCTCTGGCCGAGGTTGCGGTTCGGGAGAGATCTTATCTCTGGCCGACCTTGTTGTTCGGGAGAGATCTTATCTCTGGCCGAACTTGTTCGGTTCGGGAGAGATCTTATCTCTGGCCGAACTTTGCCTTCGGGAGAGATCTTATCTCTGGCCGAGGTTGCGGTTCGGGAGAGATCTTATCTCTGGCCGACCTTGTTGTTCGGGAGAGATCTTATCTCTGGCCGAACTTTGCCTTCGGGAGAGATCTTATCTCTGGCCGAAGTTGCCGCTCGAGATTAGGACGAGGTTCTCCTCCTGTTCCTAACACGGCGACTATTGACTGCTTCTTTTCCAGCCATTACATAGTTTTTGGCGCCCAAAAATAATACACTGTTGGAAGGGAAGGACTTTATTGAAAGGAAGTTACTGGCAATTTTTTCTGAATTTTCTGTGATCCAGGGTCGTGGTAGTAGCATCGTTCCTCCGCGCTTCCCCACGCGGACGACCTTTCCCATTTCATTCGAGCTTCCTTGCGTTGAAGCGTGCTTCTGTTGGCTTCGACGCTGGATCCTGGAGTGATGTTGACGACGTTGTGAGGCGGCCGACTTTGTTGTTTCTCGTTACGGCAGCGCCCTGCACCGATCTTTTTCTGACTTCAGGCGTCGAATGGAATCTTACCCAGCCGCCCCTTTCTGATGAGTTCCTCGAATTTCATCTTGGAGCTGGATGCATTCCCTCAGTGTCGTGGCCGTGGTCGCGATGGTAGAGGCAGTACTTGCTTTCGATCACGCTTTGTTTGGGGGAGACCGTAATCCTTTCTGGTCTTGGCAGTTGGTCCTTAACTTCGGTGAGGAATCTGTGCTTCGGGGAGCGTTGAGGAGGGGCATAGTCGGCGGAAATCCTTCCGGGAGGAGGGCTTCTTCGCGCCTTCTCTGCAAGCTTCGAGGAGTTCGGGCCCGCCTGCTTTCGTAGGGAGGTCTGCGAGTGCAGCCGAACTTCATTCCCAGCTCTTCCTATCGTCCTGTCCAGCCGCTCCTTTCTTAAGAGTTTCTTCGTCCCTTTCAGCTTTGAAGGCTTCTTCCGCACGGGCATATCTCTCGGCTCCGAGCCAGCAGGTCGGCGAAGTCCCTGGGATACCTTTTTTCCAGAGGAGAACAGCAAGTTATTCTTTCTGAAGGCCGCCCTTTGAAGTGCGGCCATCGGCGACAGACTTGGTCCAGGTTTCCCGGACCTTCCAATGCCGGCAGCGTTAAACCGAGTGACGTAAGTCCCGGATGGATTCCCCCTTGCTTCTGCCTTGATGGCTCATCAGGGAATCTGAACCTCGGCGTCGGTCGTCGGCTGCTGATGAAGTGGGCCGCGAACCGACTGACTCATCTGGTCGAAACGAGAAGATCGTGTTCTCGGCTTCAACGTCCGAGTACCAGTTTCCTCGGCTGCTCCCTTTGAAGGGTAGATGGGAAAGGCTCGGCACAGCATGGCATCTGAAGCGCCGTGAAGCAGCATCATCGGCACGGAAGGCTTCCCAAGGTGATCGAACCGGATCAGAAGGTTCCATCGTAGCTTTCGAACTTGCGGGAGCTTAAAGTTCGGCGGGACCGGTTCCTGCATGATTTTCTGCGAGAAAGGAGGGTCTGTACAAACGTCATCACCACGCGAGGGGGTATGACGAAGTTCTTCAATTCGCTGGTTCATCTCCAAGAGCCTTTGGTCCAGCAGGTCCTCACGGTCTTCTGATCTCCAAGGCTTTCTGGTGAGATGGGCGCGAGGCTTCACCCTTGGTCGATCCATGATCCGAACAAGGGTTCTCCCTCCTCCGCCTCTCCAATCCGGGTATCGGAGGTCGGGCTGCCCAGGCCGGTCGCTCTTGGACTGGATCATCCGACTTCGGAGAGTCCCGCGCCGGTCGGGCTGGCACTGGGACTTGTTGGTGCAGCACCGCCTGCACCGCCTCCGTGAGACCACGAACGTGCTGGATGAGCTGGTTGAACTGCTCCGTATCCACTGCGGCTATAGACGGGGGCTGAGTCACCGGGGCCGGAGCAGGGACAGACGGACTCGGAGGGGATCGAGCCGCGGAAGCCGTCGAGCGCCGCGTCGAAGCCCTTCTGGGGGGCATTTCCTCTTTCCAGAGAAGGAATTCTGAAGAGGGAGAAGAGAGATCCGGAGCAGGGGAAGGAAATCGTCGCCGAGCACTCCTTTAAGAACAAGGGAACCTCGAAGGTTCAGGCCCTTCCTTCTAGCGCCAATCTGTTGGTGCAGAAATCCGTCGCCGCCGGAGGTCGCCGCAATCGAGGCCGCTGGGCGCCGCCGGGGACCTGCAAAACGAAGTCCCGTCCGGAACCGGTGGGGTGGTGGCTCCGGCAGGACCCTCCGACGGTCAAGTTAGTTTCCGACCAACAGTAATGGAGTGCTCGGAATGAGTTCCGGAGCTTAGAGATGTGGAGGAGAGCTTAGAGAGTCGAGAGTTCAGAGAGCTTAGCCTTAGCGTGTCGGGAGGGTCCTTTATATAGTGGAGCTTGATGGTGACAACTGCAGCCGCGTGCTGGCGGGCCGCTCGAGGTTCGGTGGAGTCAGTCTCACTGGCGCCGTGTGCGGCGGATGGAGGGTGACAGCCATCGCCGCCTGACAGTGGGTCGCTATCGCCCGCGGCGGACTGACTGATGGTGCGGCGGACTGACTGATGGTGATGGTTGCAGAGCTTGCCGAATGAAGGGATTGAAGGCCTTCGTCGTGTGCCCATTTCGGAGGAGTTCGGGCTCCTGAAGAGGAAGATAGGAGGGAGTTCGGCTCCCATAGGCGTCTGGCGAGAGGTATGCAGCTAAGGCCCGTCCGCAGAAGAGTTCGGCTGCTGAGAAGCCGCGGCTCGGCCGTCTGGGGTTCGGCCGGCTGTTGGACTTGGGCTGAGGCTTGGACACTTGAGAGTTCGGTAGGAGCTCGGTCGGCCGAAGTTTGATGAGGGCGACCGCTGAGGAGTTCGGCCCAGTGACGACTGCTGAGGAGTTCGGGCTCCTGAGTGACGATTGCTGAGGAGTTCGGGCTCCTGAGTGACGAGGAGTTCCGCTTGGGGATTCTACTAAAGCCCGTCCGTCCGCTGAGGAGTTCGGCCGCTGAGAGGACTTCATTGAAGCTCGGCCGCTTGGAGTCGGTCCGAAGGAGTTCGGCCGCTGGGAAGTCCGAAGGAGTTCATTGAAGCTGCGGGCTCGCCTGGGGTCGGTCCGAAGGAGTTCGGCCGCTGAGAGGACTTCATTGAAGCTCGGCCGCTTGGAGTCGGTCCGAAGGAGTTCGGCCGCTGAGAGGAGTTCATTGAAGCTCGGCCGCTTGGAGTCGGCCCGGAGGAGTTCGGCCGCTATGAGGACTTCATCGAAGCTCGGCCGCTTGGAGTCGGCCCGAAGGAGTTCGGCCGCTGAGGAGTTCGGCCTGGCGCCTGGCGCTAAAGCTCTTCAGCGGCTACTGGTTACATTGGGCTAAGCGTCGGGCCGGACTTCGGCAGGAGCGGAATTTATCCCCAACAGTATATATACTGAAAATAGGTCAAGATTGTATGAGTGCTGAAATATACTGAATAAAAGCTCTTTTCTTTCAAAAATCTCTTCTTCTCTATTCCTTGATTTATTTAATCATACTTTCGTAGAGATCTCTGAGAAGTACTTTCTTGTTGCTTGATTAATCACCGACGGTCACATCGATCCGTATGAGAAGAGCACATATTTCCAACATTTGGTATCAGAGCGATATTGCATGGAAGAAAGAAAGATACCTAAGATTTACTACATCCAGGATCTGTTGCACCAGGTTTTATCCTAAAATTTTTAGTTTGCTTCATGGTTGTCTCTAGATTGAGATGGAGATTATTTACATGGAGAACAGTGATACAGAAGTTTGAAAAAAGGATCTAGGGCTAGTTAGATCTTCTATGAAGGATAGTTTTACTGGTGTGTGATCGTGAAGGATGTTAGAGATCTATTCTTGACTTGTTTGAAGTCATGGGATCAAGTGGATTCAAGATGGATTTTGAGAAGTTCGATGGTAAGGGAAACTTTATCCTATGGTAGCAAAGAGTAAATGATTTGTTGGTTCAGCAGAGGATCTACAAGGTCTTGACAAAAGAAAGACCAAAAAAGATCGGTGCTGCAGATTGAAAAGAGTTAGAGAAAATTGCTTTTAGCACAATCCAGATGTGCTTGGTCGATCAGATTTTGCCCGAGGTTTGCACAGAGACTACGGTAAAGGGGCTCTGAGAGAAACTGAAGAACACATACATGGGGAACAATATGACGATCAAGCTGTGGTTGAAGAAATAACTGTATAGTCTGAGGATGCCCAAAGATAGAGATCTTGTTGCACATGTCCAAATGTTCAATCAGGTGCGTTCTAAGGTGATGAGTTTGGATGTAAAGATCGACGAGGATCGGGCATTGTTGCTATTATGTTCTCTACCAGATTCGTATGATGGTCTCATAATAATTTTAGTTTATGAAAAGAAGATCCTAAACTATGAAGAGGTTGTTGGTGTGCTCAGATCAAATGAGTAAAGGAAGAAGATCTGCAAGAAAGATCCTAAGTTTGAGATCTTGGCTGTGAATGAAAGACAGGAAAGATCAAAGGAGAAGATAAGAGAAAAATCCAAGGATAGGTCTAAGTCTCATGATCAGAGAAAGATGACATTAAAATATTATAAATATCATCAGCCTGGACATCTGAGGAAAGATTGTCCTCTTTTGAGATTAGAAAAAAGGAAGGCCAGCAAGAAAGATGATATAGCTTCTATGAGTAGTGGAGAAGATCTGCTAGTTGTATCAGATGGATCTACAGAGTGCGATACTATGTGGATATTAGATTCAGCATGCTCGCACCACTATACTTCTCATCGAAAGTGGTTTGCTACCTACCAGAAGGTCGATGGTAGAAGTATCAGCCTTGGAGATGATCATCCATGCAAAATAGTTGAAATTGGCTCTATCAGGGTGAGAATGTACGATGGAATTATTCGTACATTATCAAATATCAGGCATGTACCATAGTTGAAAAAGAATTTAATTTTTTTGGACTACTTGGAGGAGCAGGGTTATGCTTTTAGCAGTCAGGCTGGGAGTGGATGTCTGAAATTTTCAAGAGAGCTTTGGTGGTGTTGAGAGGTAGAAGGCCGAGCAACAATCTTTACATAATGGAAGGCTTAGTTGTAAATGATAGTGCAGAGGTGCTAGTAGCGGCATAGGAGGAGCAGATTTTATATCGATTGTGGCACTATCGGATGGATCATATGGGTGACCGTGGCCTTACAGAACTAAGCAGAAGAGGTATGATCCCAGCCCTGAAGAAGGATGACACAGATCTTTGTGAGTCATGTATCTTTGGTAAATAGTATAGGATGAAGTTTGCCAGAAGTACCAAGTGCAGTGAGGGAGTGCTGGATTTATTGCACTCGGATGTATGGAGACCAGCTCCTATATCAGCTAGAGGTGGGGCAAAATACTTTGTTACTTTTATTGATGATTTCTCAAGAAAGGTATGGGTTTATTTGATCAGAGAAAAATCAGAGGTATTTGTCTGGTTCAGAGCCTGAAGAGCTGAAGTAGAGAAGGAGTCAGAGAGACGGGTAAAATGTCTGAGGTCGGACAATGGAGGAGAGTATACTAGTCTGGAGTTTAGGAGGTACTGTGAGAAAAATGGCATCAAACACCATTATATGGTGAGGATGACTCTCCAACAGAATGGTATCGTGGAGAGGATGAATCAAACACTGACCGAAAAGGCACGGAGTTTGAGGTTGCAGACATCAGTCCCAAAATTCTTTTGGGATGATGCTCTAATTTTTTCTTATTTTCTTGTGAACAGATCTCCTCATTATAAACTGAATGGAGGCATTCCAGAAGAGATCTGGAGTAGAAAGAAGGTGGAGCTTGGCTATCTGAAAGTCTTCGGTTGCATAGCCTATGCACATATGGAGGCAACCGAGAGGAGCAAATTGGATCCAAAATCTCAAAAGATGACATTCATAGGATATCCACAAGGAGTCAAGGGGTACCTACTGTGAAACTCTCAGGCACAGAAGTCAGTGATCAGTAGGGACATTATCTTTGATGAGAAGAGCATCTTGAGGAGGTTTAGGATAGATGAAACTGAAAAAATAAAGGTGAACAGCGATGGCCAATCAGAGAATGATGGCATGCAGGTTACATCCACTTACAAGAGTATTTCTATTGAGGTGGAGCTGGGCAAAAAAGTATTATCTCAGATTGAAAATCAGCATAGAGAACCGACAGTTCAGATCGATGTGCAGGAGCAGCCATAAATATCAGGCAGAGATGTGCCAGTGGGAGTGGCTTTGTACAAGCCCCAGCATACTATTAGGAGATCGGTCAGATATGGCATTGATGAGGTTATCTCCTATGCACTCATCACTACTAATGGAGATCCAGAGAATTATGCAAAGGCCATGGAGAGTGAGGATCATGATTCATGGATGCAGACCATGATGGAGGAGATGGAATCACTTGAGAAAAATCAAACATGATTGTTGGTGGATCTTCTAGAGGGTGCTCGACCTATTGGCTCAAAGTGGGTGTTCATAAAGAAAGAAGCACTTTTAGAACAAGATGAAGTCAGATTCAAAGCAAGGCTGGTAGCAAAGAAATACTCACAAAGAAAAGGGATTGACTACACAAAATTTTTTTCTCCTATGATGCGTCATACATCTATTCGAGTTTTGCTATCATTGGTGGCACAGGATAACATGAAATTAGAACAGATGGATGTGAAGATGACCTTCCTTCATGGAACTTTAGAGAAAAGAATCTACATGAAGCAGTCAGATGATTTTATGGAGATGGGATAGGAAGAAAAGGTATGTTTACTCAGAAAGTCTTTGTATGGCTTGAAATAATTCCCTCGTCAGTGGTATCAAAGGTTTGATAGCTTTGTCTTGAGCTTGGATTTTAGCAGATGTGAATATGATTGTTGTATCTACGTCAAGGATGTAGATGAGGAGGATGCCCTGTACCTATTATTGTATGTAGATGATATACTCATAGCTAGTAGAAGCATGGATGCTGTGAAAAGATTGAAAAGGGCATTATCATCTTAATTTGAGATGAAAAATTTGGGTCTAGCTGAAAAATTCCTTAGAATGGAGATTTGCAGAGATAGGTGCAAAGGAGTGCTCCATTTATCATAAGAAAAGTATGTTCAGAAGGTTCTGGAGAGGTTTGGGATGGAAAAGGCCAAACCTTCAGAGACACCATTGCCGAGTCATATGTTTTTCTCCAAGTTACAGTACCCCCAGTCAGAAGATGAGAGAGAGTACATGGAGCGAGTCTCTTATGCAAATGCTGTAGGTAGTGTGATGTACACTATGGTGTGCTGTAGACTAGATATAGCATATGCTGTGAGCATAATTAGTAGATACATGATTAACCCTGGGAAGGAACACTGAAAAGCATTGAAATGGATATTGAGATATCTGCATGGAATAAGAGATTATGGTTTGGTATTTGATGGATAGCCGGGAGGATTTGGAGAACAATCTGTGAAGATGTGTGAAGGTTTAGATCCTCTGAAAGGATTTGTTGATGCAAATTATGCTGGTAATCTTGATACAAGAAGGTCTACTACTGGATACCTCTTCTGCGTATATGATGGACCGATGTTTTAGAGATCAATCCTTCAGTTAATCACGATCTTGTCTACCATAGAGGTCGAGTACATTGGGATAATAGAGGCTGCAAAGAAAGCCCTTTGGCTTAGGAGGCTGATTGATGAGCTGGGGATGGAGCAGAGCGAGGTTATACTATTCAGTGATAGTCAGAGTGCTCTGTTGTTGGCACAGAACCTAGTCTATCATGTGCGCACAAAGCATATAGACTTGAGGTACCATAGGATCAGAGAGCTGATGGATGAAGGTAAAGTGGAACTGATGAAGGTTCATACCAAGGAGAATTAGTCTGATGCACTTACGAAGGTACTTTCCAGAGACAGCTTTCAGAGATGTATGGCATGGATGGATCTATTGAGAAGAGATGAGTTCATAAGGACTTGGAAGCACTAAGATGGAGAATGTGAACTCAGAAGTGGCACTCCCAAGTCTTGAAAATATGAGAAGATAGGTCATAGAAAGATGAGAGTGAGCCGGAAGAAGAATCAGTCTCAATAGTAAAGTTCAGAAACTGGGTCGGCTCACTCTGGGACTGAGCCAGCTCAGTTGGAAACTGGGTCAGCTAGGTCTCAGAGAAAAATTCAAGTAGAAAGTAGTATTTTTGGCCTATTGACATGGTACACAACTGGGTTGGCTCAGTATCGGATTGAGCCGACCTAATCACAGGTTAGCCGGCTTAGTATGAAACTAGGTCGGCTCAGTTTTCGTAAATTATTATTTTGTGTACGTGGGTTGTTTGGATTTGGAGAGTTTTTCTTTGAGCTTGGACTTGATCCTTTGTAAAGTTATATACTGAAAATAGGTCAAGATTGTAAGAGTGCTGAAATATACTGAATAAAAGCTCTTTTCTCTCAAAAATCTTTTCTTCTCTTCTTCTCTATTTTTTGATTTATTTGATCGTACTTCCGTAGAGATCTCTAAGAAGTACTTTCTTGTTGCTTGGCTAATCACTGTCGACCACATCGATCTATGTGGGAAGAGCGCATATTCCCAACAGACACATGGTGAGCGTAGACCCTTAAAGGGTCTACCACATTTTTATCATGGTTCATAAGGGCATTTTGGTCTTTTTATCAAGCACGACAGTTGCTGGTTGGTGGAGACTCATGGTGTACCAGATCTATGTGTGGTCTACAGGATCAAGGAAAAGAGATTTGCACGATCCGATGACTGACATTGTAGTTGATTGAAATCCAATGGTCATCATCATTTTCAAGTTTGATTTGGATTTCTGAAGGCTTCCTGGGCACGATCCAATGGTCAAAAACCATCCTGGCTTCGATCCAACAACTAAAAATCAATCCAGTAGGGTTTGCGGTGGATTTTTAGCAGATTTTGGATCGTTTGATCATAGATCAATGGCCAGAATTCAATAGATTTTTTTAATTCGATCAGGATTTGGATTTTGACTTCAAAAATTACCTACGAACCCTATTTTCCTCGTCTATTTAAGCCCCTATAATGCCAATAGCCGACGAAAGTTGGTAGAGAGAGCCCCCTTGGGGGGAGAAATAGTTTTTTTTAGTTCTCTTTTTCTCTCTTCTCCTCTTTCCTCCTTTTCCTTTCTTCTTTTCTTCTTTGTTTTCCTTTTATTTTTTTTTTATTTTGGGTCATTCCATGATGCCGTAAGCTACAAGGATCAAAATCATGTATGGCTAGAAGTCTCGTGTCTAGGAAAGTAAGAAAAGTCTTTCAAGCATGAGAGTTTGTAATTTGAATCCTGTTTCTCTTTTTATTGGATAATAAAGTTTTCTCATCTTTTACTTGCCTTTCTTATTTTATACTTTATTATCCTTATAATTTATAGCTAAAGAGATAGATCGTGATCGTGGAAAGATATGGTCTATACTCAAGTTAGAATAAATTATAAGATTTATATTTTAATATTTAATTTCTTATAATTTATACCTAAGAAGATAGATTGTGATCGTAGATAGATACGGTATGTGCTCAGATTAGAATGAATTATAGAAATTAAATAAAAATTATGTTTATATTCTTTGATTGCATGATCTAAATAGTCTATGTTTATGAGATGAGTCATGATCATGTTAGATATGGTCCATGCTTGGTAGAATAGATTATGTTATAATCAGATCAAAGGAATATACATCTTATAAGATTGCATATTGATAATAAAAAAATTACATGAATCAATCACAGATTTGAATATTGAAAGATGGAATTGAATCCTTAGATAATTTTCTACATCTTTTCTTAATCCTAAAACCCTAATTAATTGATTACTTGCTTTCTTTTATTTAATTTGCTAAAATCTTAAATTAATTTTCTTTAATATACTTATTTAAAATTTTATTTTATAAATTAATTATTTTTTTTAATTAAATTGAATGCAACTCAGCCTTCAATCTTTGAGAAAATTGATATTTGACTCACCAACTATCTTACTAAATAGTAAAATTAAGTTTAATTATTATTTGATGCTTTAATGATAAGCAGTCAAACTTTTAGTATCATTGTCGAGGATTGTAGCACGATTGCTTCAAATAAAAAAAATTAAAAAAATTAAAAAAATTAATTAATTTCTTATTTATTGCTTTATATGCTTTATTACTTTATTTATTTTACTATTTTATTTTATTACTTATTTTAATTTATTATTTTATTTATTTTTACTGCTGCTTTATTACATAGTTACTTTATATTGCTTTATTAATATATTTATTTTACTACTTTAAATTTTTAATTTATTATTTATTAATTTTCTATTTTTACTTTTCATATTATATTATGCTGATTAATAATTTATATTTTTATTATTAGTTAATTTAATTTAATTATTTAACTACCTATTATTTATATATTTTTTTTAAATTCTTGCTTTACATAATTAATTTACTGCTTTTTATAGACTAGTAATTTATTGCTTTTTAAGATTTAATCACATGAATTTATTTTCTTTTGCAAAACCACATAATTAAAAATTAAAAAAAATATCCATAAAAAGATATTACCATAAATCCTTAAAAAATCATTGACATCTCATAATACTTAATTAATTAAGAGTAATCATAAATATTATATAAAATTAATTTTTTAATATATTTGGATATTTATTTTATTTATATTGCATATTCATAATATACTATAAGGGCACAACCCATTAAACAAGATAAGATGGAGATTTGATCATCCTTCCTTAGCCTACAAACCACTACCCTTCATATTGCATTGATCTAGATCTTAATTTAAAATCAATTAAATATTGGCTCCTAAGGATATTCGAGCTCAATAGGATAAGTGACCCTAAGAGTTGGACTGGGTTAGGATTAGTCAGTTCGACTGGTGTCTAGGCAAGTGGTTCAAAAATTGTATCTCGAAGGAAGGTGGTTACATAATTGATTCCATTAGCTTACTTGACCAAGACAATTGGTGTCTAAGAAAAACAACGGAAGGACTTCCATTGATCTTACACTTACTTGGCTAGTTGAGTGACTGATTCTTTATCTGGAGGACTTGAAGATGACTTTGGCAATTAGGAGCTGTCTAAATCTAGGTAAATCCTAGGATAGAAAGTCCATGCTTGCCTAACTTATTTGCTATTATAATTTAAACTCTAATTAAAACACTCTTTTATCGTCTTTAGATCTTGGATCCTCTAGACTCTTTTCTTTAGAATTCTTTCTCCTCATCTCTTTTCTTATTTTTTTAAATAAAAATAAAATTGATAATAACTAAAAGAAGATTACTATGATTTAGAACTCTTGATTGCACATATTTAAATAATTAGAATAATCTGAGATGGATCTTGAAAGTAGAGTAGATGAGCTGTCCTGTAGATTAGATCAGCTAATAGTCAATGAAAATTCTTCCTATCCATCTCTTCTTCCTGCACAACAAGTTTATGCAATTTGTTCGAGCCTCACCCACTTTATAAGAAGATGCCCAAACCGATTTTCTGAGTATATGTACGAGCAAGTTTATCAAGATCAAATCCAAATAGCCTACAGACCAAGAAATAATCATACTTACAATCCAAGCTAGGGGGCTTAATCAAATTTTTCGTGGCAATCAGAATCAGTGATTATCTCGGTGCCACAAAAATCCATGCATATTCATGGATGCAACTTATAATGATATACCCTATCCACAATATCAATCTTCTCTAAATAATAATGAGTTAACTTCTGAAGAGAGTATTCAGCAAGCATTAAACGAGTTAGAACTCATCAATCAGACGGTCCAACAGACTTTTAACTCATGTATGCAAAACTTTAAAGAACTAAAGAAGTGTTCACCTATATTCAATCAGCAGGAGCAAAGAGAGTTATCCAGTCAACCCGAGAGTGATCTTGAGGGACCATACATGGTTAAAAATTTTAATGTCCCATAAGCTTTTTTTGAATAATCAATTAAAACTCTCAAAAATAATATGGTCATAGAACAATCCTGTACAACTAAAAAGATCCTCTTAGATTATATTATTGAGGCAGCAAAGTATAGAAAAGAATCAGAAATATGGGACAAACCAATTTCATCACGTTACTTATATATGGATCCATCCCTAAGTACCTTAGAATCACCTAATCCTTTTAACGGGGATGGATCTACTAATGAGATGATGGATTTAATAGATATTTTTCAAGAACCACAAGTAAATAATACATTAGAGGAAGCTTTACCCATAGATCTTTATCAGGATCTGATAAATCTCTGTATGGCTCCTTATGAGGTGGTCGATTTTGATGATGATGGATACAATACAGAAGTTAATAATCAAGTAGATACATCCTATCCTAAAATCATCCCAATATGGATTAAAAAATTTGAGCCACCACTGAGCCCACCAATAGCTCTCTTGTTAGAACCACCAACTAATCTAGAATTGAAGCTATTTTCTGGTGAACCTACAGACATACTATCAGTGATGCTTACCCAGGAAGACCAACTTATAGGTGTTCTAAAAGCACATAAAGAAGCTGTTGGATGGGATATTGCCGATATGAGAGATAATGATTTAAGAATGATTTTTTATATTCGGCACTACTTTTGAGGATTGCCTACAAAATTTATCTACAATATTAAAACGATGTATGGAGGTAGATTCAAAATTAATATAGAAAAAGTGTTCTACTTTAAATCAAGAAGAATTGATATTGAGATATATCAGATCTGAAAAAGAGATTATGGTAGATTAGGTTATAGTTGAAGTAATTCCTAAACCACCATCTCCAATTTCAGTCCATCTAACATAATTTTTTCCTATTCATTATAAAAACTATAATAATCTTAAATTCTGGTATAACATGCTTGCTCCATATGCTTTATTGATCAGAGCTAAATCTAATCATCATAAAGCATACCATGAACGTTTTTCTGTCATGATGACCGGGCCTCCTGATTGGCCTTATTTTTTTGAAACCCTGAAGGATGTATTGAAATTAATTTTATCTAAAACTTCTTCATAGGGTCCAGCTGAAGACATTAAACTTAGCACTTACTGGGAGGCAACCCAACTTTTAGTTTTTTGCATTTGAATTTACTTTTTTTTTGATTTATCTTTCTTTCAGGACTAAATTGGGGATAGAACTACAAACTCATGCTAGATGAAGAACAAATAAACCTAGGCTGAGATCAGAACCATACTAAACCAGGTGAACTCTTTTCTTGTTATCTTCTTATCATTTATCATACTTTATTTTCTTTTCTCCATTGAGAATAATGAAAATTAAGTTGAAGGAAAGGATAAATATTTTTTTTAAAAAAAAATCCTTAAGTATGATAATAATTAGTCCTATGTACCTAATTTTGTCCTAATTTAAAGTTTTTCAGAGCATTTTAATTGATGATTGATTAATGATTTAGAGAATTTTTGAAATACTGAGGATCTAATTATTAAGAAAATCTAATAAAAGGTTAGGTTTAGAATAGAATAAATTTCTAAGTGATTCTAAAATCTTCTTCCAACCTATATTCAATAAAGGATCTATTTTATATAGATATAAAAAAATTAAAATAAATATATATTAAAAATAAAAGTAATTCTAACATTGATCTTCCATCGAGTAATGGTCTCATGCTAAGTAAGCAATGTTATTTGTATAAAACAATGGGCAATATGAAGAAGCTTGCTATACAGTTAGTTTTAATCTGTAGCTTAATTCACTCGAGTCAGTAAGTTCGATGAATGTTCTACACTTAATATCCTAAAGTAACTGCTTTGAGAGTCATTATCAAAGCTCGTACAGATAAATAGAAAGCTTAGAGATTAAGCATTGCACTAGCTGTAAAAAAAATGAGAAAAAAAAATTTTAATCCAAACTAAAGATAGAGGATTTAAAAAATAAAGATGAAAATTGATCAAAAAAAAGCTCTAAAATTTTATATTCTTCACTTAACCACTACTTGGGATGGAATTAACAATCCAATGATATATTTCTTAAATCTTTGATCAGGTATCAACTGACTTTAGGATGACCTGAAGAAGCTTTCATATTTTATTGAGTCGGTACATATCACTAATTTTTCTCTTTTTACTCGAGAATGAGTAAAACTTAAGTTGGAGCGTGTGATAATTATCATAATTTAATAAATAAAAATACAAAAATATATATTAATTTAATATTTATTTAAAAAAAATTAATATTTTTTTAATATTTTATAGAAAATAAATTTATCAATGTGAAGAGCTTGATTTATGAGTTTCAACGCAATAAATTTTACTCAAATCGGAGCTAAATAAAAAAGTTTGAAGCCAAAATAAAAAAAAGAAAATTGATCGTGCACGTGGATCTCGATTGGTCTATGGAATAGGCATAGATCGGCCAGCTCAGTAGGCGTGGCCAATCGGCGCATGACACATGGCGAGCATAGACCCTTAAAGGGTCTACCGCATTTTTATCGCAGTTCATAAGGGCATTTTGGTCTTTTTATCAGGTGCGGCAGCTACTAGTTGGTGGAGGCTCATGGTGTACCTGATCTATGCGCAGTCTACATGATCAAGCAAAGGAGATTTGCATGATCTGATGGCTGACATTGCAACCGATCGGAATCCAATGGTCATCATCATTTCCAAGTTTGATTCGGATTTCTGAAGGCTTCCTAGGCGCGATCCGATGGTTGAAAACCATCCTGACTTTGATCCAACGATTGGAAATTAATCCAGTAGAGTTTGTGGTGGATTTTTAGCGGATTTTAGACCGTTTGATCATAGATTAATGGTCATAATTCAACAGAATTTTTTAATTCAACTAGAACTCGAATTTTGACTCCGAAAATTACCTATGAACCTTGTTTTCCTCCTCTATTTAAGCTCCTGTAATGCCAAAAGCCGAGGAAAGCTGGCAGAGAGAGCCCCCTTAGGGGGGAATAGTTTTTTTAGTTTTCTTTTTCTCTGTTATCCTCTTCCCTCTTTTTTCTTTCTTCTTTTCTTCTTTGTTTTCTTTTTATTTTCTTTTTTATTTTGGAGAATTCCATGATGCCGCAAGCTACAAGGATCAAAATCATGTACGGCTAGAAATCTCATATTCAGAGAAGTAAGGAAAGTCTTTCAAGCATGAGAGTTTATAATTTGAATCCTATTTCTCTTTTTATTGGGCAATAAAATTTTCTTATCTTTTACTTGCCTTTCTTATTTTATGCTCTATTATCTTTATAATTTACAGCTAAAGAGATAGATGTGCGTGAAAAATACGATCTGTACTCAAGTTGATAATTTTATAAGATTATATTTTAATATTTATTTTTTATAATTTATACCTAAGAAGATAGATCATGATCGTAGATAGAAAATTATACTAGATTAGGATGAATATAGGAATTAATATAATTATATTTATGTTCTTTGATTGCATGATCTAAATAGTTTATATCTATGAGATGGATCATGATCGTATTAGATATAGTCCATGCTTGGTAGAATAGATTATGTTAGAATTAGATCAAAGGAACATATACCTTATAAGATTACATGTTGACAATAAAAAGATTGCATGAATCAATTATAGATTTGAATATTGAAAGATGAAACTGAATTCCTAGATAATTTTCTCTATCTTTTCTTAATCCTAAAATCCTAATTAATTAATTACTTACTTTCTTTTATTTAATTTGCTAAAATCTTAAATTAAGTTTTTTTAATCTACTTATTTAAATTTCTACTTTATAAATTAATTAAAATTTTATTTTTTTAATTAAATTGATCGCAACTCAGCCTTCAATCCTCGAAAAAATTGACATCCGACTCAACAACTATCCTACTAAATAGTAAAATTGGGTTTAATTATTATTTCTCTAACGACAAGTAGTCACTCCTGTCGAATCTCCTCAAGCAAATGCCTGATTTTGTCTTCTTCTCTTTATTTTTGTATTTTTTCCTTTATATCGATCTAATTTGGTCTTTTGTAATAATTTTGTTTAATGAAATAATTTTTTTTTCGATAACTGTGCTTGACATTGGCTTTGTCTGATCTATGATAATTAACTGTAATGCCATTTTACTTAGAAATTTTTCAAGTAATAGTAATTGAATCCATTTCGATAAAATCTTGATATAGTTATGTAGAATAGCTAGACAACATTGATATAGAGATCTATATTAGATAGGAGTCCAATATCAAACTAACTCTGAGATTGATAATAGAAATCTAACATCGATCCGTGGATCGATAAGTAATGGATATTCGCAATAATATTGATCTAGAGATCAGTAATAGATAGATCCATAATAACATCGATTCGGAGAATGATAATAGACTAAAATCCATAATAACATTGATCTGAAGATCAGTAATAAACCAAAATCCATAATAACATTGATCCGAAGATCAGTAATAAATTGAAATCCATAACAACATCGATGCGGAGATCGATAATAGACTGAAATCCATAATAACATCGATATGAAGATCGATAATAGATTGAAATCCATAAGATTTGGAAGATAATAGACTAAAATCCATAATAACATCGATCTCGAGATTGATAATAGACTGGAATCCATAATAACATCGATCTAAAAATCAATTTTTAAGAAAAATGGAGATCTTATCTTTTATGCCCATCGGAGCTTTGTTGATCCAGAGATCGATCTTTGAGAATCATGGAGATCTTATCTCCTATGCCTATCGGAACTTTGCCGATCCGAAGATCGATCTTTGAGAATCATGGAGATCTTATCTTCTATGCCCATTGGGACTTTGCTGATTCGAAGATCGATCTTTCACCAAAGTGATCGAAAGAATTTCAATATTTCGGATAGATCTTTACTAAGATAAAATTTTCAAAGTCTTTATTCAAAATTCATTGGTAGTATATTCTAAGATGTTCTACGTTCCATGTTCTAGGAATGCTTGAACCATCTAAGTTCCCAATTCTGTAGGCTTCTAGTCGGATTACCTTAGTAACTCAATATGGACCTTCCTAGTTTGGGACGAGTTTTTCTAACTTCAAAGGTTTTGAAACTTTTGCCCGATGAAAGACAAGATCACCTCTTTGGAAAATTTTCGGTTCCATCCTATTGTAGTATCTGGCCACTTTTTGCTTATAAGTTGCCATTTGGATTTGTGCAATTTTTCTAGTTTCTTCTAGTAGATCTAGATCAATTCTCAACCAATCTGAATTACTTTTTTCATGAAAATTTTTTACTCTCAATCTAATTTCCACAAGTGTTATGGCCTCTACTCCAAACATGAGTTTGAAGGACGTTTTTTTGGTTGGTCACCTAGGAATGGTTCTATAAGCTCAAAGAATATTGTATAGTTCATCAACCCTGAGACCTTTGGTTTCAGAGAGCTTGATTTTCAAATCTTGGAGAATTATCCGGTTGTAACTTTGGCTTCCACATTAGATTGTGGATGTTCCACTGAAGTGAGTCTATGATTAATGTGTAGTACGGAACAGAATTCTCTGAACTTCATATTATCGAACTGTTTGTCGTTATCGATAATGATCACTCGGGGAAGGCCAAACCGATAGATGATTGACTTCTAAATGAAGTCTCGCATCTTTTTTTAGTAATTTATACTAGTGGTTTTGCTTCTACCCATTTGATAAAATAGTTGATTACAACCATCAAAAATTTTCTCCATCCTGTTGCCATGAGAAAGGGCCCCAAGATATCTATCCCCTAAACATTGAAAGACCAAGGAGCTGTAATAGAGATGAGTTCTACAGTTGGCTATGCTGAATATAGACGAGATTAGCTACATCCTTTTGTATGATCGACCAATAATATCCCTGGTGGATTACTTTGTATACCAAGGATCTGCCCCCAGGTGATTATCACAAATTCTCTTATGAATTTTTCGAAGGGCATAACCAGCTTCCGAGGGCCTCAGGCATCGAAGTAATGAAAAAAAGTCCTTTTATAAAGCTTTTCATCTAGGATGACATACTAGAAAGCTTGCCTTTTGATTTTTCTGGCATTTGCAGGATCTTTGGATAGTATTTCTTTGCTTAAGTAATTCATTATTGGATCTACCAGCTCGATTCATGATCTAGTTGAGCGATCATTTGGACCTCTATATTGGATTTTTCAAAAATTTTAATGAATGCCTTTTGATTGAGGTTGGAATATTCTGATGTCACCAGATGTGAAAGTGCATTAGTTCGAGCATTTTCTGATCTTGGTATTTAAATAATTTCAAGATCAGAGAAATTTTTGGATAATTTCCTCATATGATGTAAATATTGAGACATAATAGAATCTTTAGCTTCGTAATGACCTCATACCTATTCAATGATGAGTTGGGAATCACTGAAAACTTTGAGCTTTCTAATATTGAGGTCTTTTGCCATTCTGAGTCCTGCAATGAGGGCTTCATATTTAGCTTCGTTATTGAAAGTTTTGAAATTGAACCTTAAAGTATGCTCAATGATAGTTCCTTCTAGGCTCACCAATATAAGACCAGCCCCGCTTCCTTAGGCGTTTAAGGCTCCATCTACATGCAAGAGTCAATAAAATTCATTAGCAGCTTCTACTAGTATTTTTGTGGATGAATTTTTCTCAAATATCGTGTATTCCACCATGAAGTCAGTCAGTACTTGAGCTTTCATTGAAGGCTCAGGTCGATAATAGATGTGGAACTCACTGAGTTTGATAGCCCATTTAGCTAATCTGTCAGAAGTGTCAGGTCATTGAAAGATCGACCTTAATGGTTGACTTGTCAAGACAATAATAGAATGAGCTTGAAAATATGGTCGAAGTCATTTGGCTGTAGCGATCAAAGAGTAAATCAACTTTTCAGTTCTAGAATATCGAGTCTCTACATCTCGCAGCAGTCATTGGTGTAATAGATGGGCCTATGTGTTCCTACATCATCTCGGACTAAAATTGAGCTGACAGCGTTAGGTGAAATGGATAAATATATTAATAAATCCTTACATTCGATAGGTTTTGACAGTAGGAGAACAGAGCTAAGATATGTCTTGAGCTCATCGAAGGCATCTTAGCACTCTTTTGTCCATCTAAAATCTTTGATTTGTTTAATGAAAGACATTTTTTAGCCGACTTGGATATGAATCTATTAAGCGACGCAACCCATCTAGTGAGTTGCTACACTTCTTTTATGGAGTTTGGAGGTTTCATATCAAGCAGTGCCTAAATTTTTTTAGGATTGGCTTCTATCCCTCTCTGGATTACTAGAAAGCTGAGAAACTTCTTGATCATGACTTCTAAAAGTGCACTTATTAGGATTGAGCTTCATCTGATATTTGCGGAGCTTTCTAAAGGCTTCCTTTAGATCAGTAATATGCCGATCTTTCTCTATGCTCTTTACCAGTATGTCATCAACATAGACTTTCATGTTGCGGTCAATCTGATGCTTAAAAACTTTGTTTACTAGGTACTGATAGGTGGCACCTATATTTTTTAATCCAAAAGGCATCATTTTATAACAATACAAACCTTTATTAGTGATGAATGCTGTATTTTCCTCATCTTTGGAGGCCATTCTGATTTGGTTGTAGCCCAAGAAGGCATCCATAAAGCTTAGAAGCTTATGCCTTGAAGTTGCATCAACTAGCTGATCGATTTTTGGTAGAGAAAAGCTATCTTTTAGGCAAGTCTTATTGAGATCAGTAAAATTAATGTAGATCCTCCATTTTTTGCTTGCCTTCTTAACCATTACTGTGTTAGTAATCTAGTTCGGATACCGTGCTTCTTTGATGAATCCTGTCTTTAGAAGCTTATCGACTTCCTCATCTATTGCCTTTTTTCTTTCTAGGATGAAGCTTATCTTTTTTTACTGTACATGCTTATATTTAGGATCAATGTTCAATCCATGTATAATGACATCTACAGGAATCTCGAGCATATCTGAAGCTGATAATGCAAATACATCTGAAGGATAATCCTGATTTTTTGGACTAGGTTCGTTCAAATCTGATCGGATAAAGAGATATATTTTAAAAAAAATTTTCTTTGATCCAGATCAGATCTGAGATATTTCAGATCTGATCTTTATTATTTTAATAATTAAAAAAAATTTAGATAAATTAAATCAAATTTAATTTACCTTAACGTAGGATAATCCTATTATCCATTGATGATCCTGTAAGCAGCGGAAGGTTTTGGATCTAGCCATGTAAGTGCCTGGCTTCTATCGGTATCCACTTAGGTTGGATTTGGAGATCCTCTTCTTTTCTATCACATCTCCAAAAATCAGATCTGAATCTGATTTGGAGGATCTTCAAAATACTTTTCGAAGATCAGCAGTTATTCTTTGCAGTAGCACAGCCTTCTAGCTTTCTGTCGCCTTTCTCTCATCTGGATTGCCCCAACCATGATCCCAAACCACTTTCGGCGTGGGGAGGAGAGGGAGAAGATGGGCTTGGCGTGGAGGAGGAGGAGAGAACTAGCCTTGGGGTGTGGGAATTTTTCAATGCTTTTTGAGTTGGGCGCAGGGTCTTATTTATAGACTATGCATGATCCAACTCCTCTTCTTTCCAACTAATCATAACCCTTTGTGAAATCAGATCTAAATTTGATTGATGGAAATAGAGTCCCTTGGATTCCTCCTTAGAATATCATTTTCAATAAGAAGGATGTCATCCACGTACAGTATAAGGAAGACAACAGCGCTCCCACTGATCTTTTTGAAGATACACGATTTTTCTTCATTTTTGATGAAATCAAACTTTTTGATCACATTATTGAAACGAGTGTTCTAGCTCCGAGTTGCTTGCTTAAGTCCATATATGGACCTTTGCAGCTTGCAAACCTTGTGATCAGTATCACTGGATGTGAAACCTAGCGGCTGTTCCATATAGATATCTTCCTCAAGATATCCGTTTCAAGAATGCCATTTTCACGTCCATTTGCCATATTTCATAATCGAAATAGGCTGCAATGGCAAGCAATGTGCGGATGGATTTTAGCATAGCTACTGGCAGAAAAGGTATCCTGATAGTCAATGCCTTCGCATTGACTATAATCTTTTGCCACTAATCTAGCCTTGAATGTCTCCACATTCCCATCTGCACCAATCTTTCTCTTGAAGATCCATTTACACCCAATAGGTACTATACCTTCTGGTGGATCTACCAAGGTCCAGACTTGGTTTGAGTGCATCGAGTCAATTTCTGACTGCATTGCCTCTAGCCATTTCTCAGAGTCGATATCTGATATCGCCTCGTTGTAGGTTTTGGGATCATCACCATGAACACCATTACCTACGAGGAACATTTTCTCTACTTCCTCTGAAATAATACCTAAGTATCTTTCAGGGGGATGGAAAACTCTTTTCGATCTACGAGGTGGAGGAGGTAGTGTTCTTATTGGCTCAACCTGATTTGGTTCCAATTTGGTCCTTAGCTCGTTGCTCTTGTGAGACTTTCTCATCAAGCTTGATCTGCTTTTCCAATGCCGCTATCTTGAATAAACTATTTTTCAAGAAAGATGGCATGTCGACTCACAATCACATTGTGGTCTTCTGGAATGTAGAAATAGTATCCTAATGACTCTTTAGGATATCCTATGAATCGAGCTCTAAAGGACCTAAACTCTAACTTGTCCGCTTGTTGTCTTTTGACATGAGCCGGACAACCCCAAATTCTGAGATGACTCAGACTTGGTTTCTTACCGTGCCATATCTCATACGGTGTGGTAGGAACGGTTTTAGAGGGAACCCTATTCAGTAGATAAATTGAAGTTAACAATGAGTGTCCCCAAAGAAAATCAGGGAGGTCTGTGAAGCTCATCATGGATCGGACCATATCTAATAGAGGTCTGATTTCTCCATTCTGAAATTCCATTGAGTTGAGGTATTCCTGGTGGAGTCCATTGAGAGACTATGCCATTTTCCTTGAGATAGTCTAAGAATTCTCGGCTAAGGTATTCACCTCCTCGATCTGATCGAAGAACCTTAATGGGTTTTTCAGTTTGTTTTTCTACTTCATGTCTGAATTCTTTGAACTTTTCAAAAGCTTCAGACTTGTGTCTCATAAGATACACATACCCATACCTAGATAGATCATCGGTAAAGGTAATGAAGTAGACAAAATTGCCTCTAGCCGGCACATCAAATGGGCCGCACACATCAGTATGTACTAGGGCAAGGAGATCTGTGGCCCTCTTCCCATGTCCAACAAAAGGGAGTTTAGTCATTTTGCCTTGAAGACAAGATTCACAAGTTGGATATGACTCAGAAGTCAATGGACTCAATAGCCCATTTTTCTCCAATTTGTTGATCCTATCTTCTGCTATATGACCTAATCTTAGGTGCCATAGATATCTATCGTTTGGACTATCCCTAGGTCATTTGGCATTCACGTTTTGCTCGATAGTTAGAACAGATACATCAATATGTAGCTGATAAAGATCCATTAATAAGAAAACCATTTGCAATTTTATTTCTTTCATAAAGAATGTTACAATGGTCCTTAAAGAAGGTAATCACATAGCCTTCTTAGTGCTAAGCATAAAATAGAAATCAAATTTCCTGCTAGCTGCAGGCACATAATAACAGTCTTTCAAAACTAAGTCTAAACCAGATGGTAATCGAAGAGGGTATGTTCCCATGGCCACTGCAGCAACTCTTGCTCCATTATCGATGCATAGGATCATGTCTCCATCCCTCAGCCTCCTGCTATCCTCAAGATCCCTGCATGAAAGTGCACAGATGAGCACTAGAACCAGAGTCAAGCACCCAACTGGATGCAGAAGAAATCGTAAGGTTAGACTCAATAACGAGCATACCTCCAGAAGGACCTTCCTTCTTATTCTTTAGGGTGGCCAGGTAAGTAGGACAGTTCCGCTTTCAGTGGCCGTCGCTGTTGCAATGGAAAATACTTTTCTTTGGTAGCGGCTTTCATCTTCGGCTCTGCCTTCTTCTTCTTTGCTCCTTCCACCTTCTGCTTTTTCGCAGACTTCTTTTTCTTTCCATAGAAGACTTTCTTTTGGAAGAAGTCCATTCCATAGCAAGAACTGAGCCTTTAGAACCTTTCATAGAAAGCTCAGCGGTGACCAGCATATTCATTAATTCGGCCAAGGAAATTTTGAAGTTTATGCATGTGGTAATTCATGATGAATTGCCCATATGCATCAGTCAAGGATTGCAGAATAATATCGTTCTACAGATCCAAGTCTAACTTCACACCGAGCTTCTCAAGCTCTTCCATGTCCTTGATCATCATCAGACAATGATCTTGGACTGACTGCCCATCACGCATCTTAGCCTTAAAAAGTCATTTCGTGACTTGATACTTGGCTGCGTGACTCTGTTCACCAAACATCTCCTGCAGGTGAGCCAACATTTGGCGAGCAGTCCCGATATCTTCATGTTGGCGCTGGAGCTCATCAGACATCGAGCCCAACATGTAATATCTGGCCTTATTATCTTCGTCTATCCATTTTTCAGAGATGCTCTCTGTTCAGTGGATGGACGGGCTGGTAAGGTGGGAGGGTCCTGGTCCAATACATGGGTTAACTTCTCGAAACCCAAAATAATTTTGTAGTTTCTGAGCCAATCTTTATAATTGGGTCCGGTCAGTCTATGTGTGTCCAGGATACGTGCCAATGGGTTGGACGCAGACATTTTTCTGTAGAGAGTCAAAGATTCTAGTTAGATACTGTAATTATGACTTGACCAATTTATTTAGGAATTTTATTTTTAAACAAATTAGCTTCCACTATTTTCTCGGATCCCTACACTCCCTCTGTAGAGATGCAAAAATCTCCATGATTAATGATTTCTAGTGGGTGGTGCGGTCTCACCAACTGACTCATCACCTCACCTAACAGTTATTGGTGATGGGTTAGCCAATGAGTGAACAACTCTTGTTCAATGATTCTCTAATCATGGTGCACCCAAACTTGGTCTCTAATTCATGAATCTCACCGTATCCGAAATATTGATCCACTCCTTAGTTAAGTCAGACCCACCATTTGCATAGACTGGATTCCTAATTGAGTCTCTCACCGTATCCGAAATATTGAGCCCAACTCATCCTCCAGCCCATAGCATCCAATGCCTAATAGACATGGTTGCATCTTTTCGGTGCAACTGAGCCACTGTATCCAGTCGAGAACAATCAACCCCGGGAAGGGCCCGCACATCTACAATGGTGGAAGACCTCAGACTTAATCTTTTCTTAGGGAGAATTTGATTCAGGTCTCATTAAACTAGACTTGTCATAGTCATAACAATTATGACTAACCTAGTGGCATGGGTTAGCTCGGATTATTGACCACCTCAGATCAGAACTGAGTCAACAGATATGGCCAGGTAAGTGAGACCGGTGGAAGGGATATGCCATTAACTCGTACAAGAATGCATTCAGGTCGAGTAGCTTCCAATTAAAAATCAGTCGGTCGTATGTGCCAAACTTACCTTAGACACCAAATTATTGAGCCAGAACCAATTGGGTTAGCCTACAATCCAGACTCTAACCTCTGAGCCTAATTAGGTCTTGCTTGATCGTGACTCGATCTTGACCCAGACTTAATCCTATTAGGCTGGTCAATTTAAGCATTGTTGATCCCATCTAACCACTCTTGATTCGGTTTGATCAACCGCTTAGACCTAATTGAGCTACCCAAGCCCGAACCCAGTATTATGAATATGTCTTAGATCTAAAATTCTTAATTTTAGACCTAATTAATATTTCATAATCTTAATTTTTAATTAAGTAGGGTTCATAAACAAAATATGCACAATAAATCCTAGGGTTTCAGGATCTAGGGTTTTGCAGAAAGTAAGTTTTGGATTTCTGATTAAGGACGAACACGCAGCACCCCTACACATCATAAGAACACCCCATCGAATGGAAGGAGAGGGCCTTTAAACCCTTCTTCATTCTTATGACCGGACGGCCAAGAGGAACGCCTTAATCAGGAACATGCAATACTACAAAACTAGTTTTAGATCTATATCATATATCTCATATACAAATTAGATCTAATCATGGCATATTTTGCATACATCTCATGTATCAATCATGCATATTTTTCAGATCTAAATTATCTCATAATAATCTAAAAAATTAGATTTAAATTGATCTTATCAAAATAAATTCTAATCTAGACAATTATGTAGAACTATTCTACAACTAGTCTAGACATGCATCAATCATATCTCATATGATATTTAAAATTAAATAATTTTTATTTATATTTTTTAGATATTATTATAATAATTATAATATCAAAAAATAGTAAATAAATAGATCTAAAATATGATTTAATCAGATTAAATTAAAACATGCAAGACTATTCTATAGAACTATTCTATTTTAGAACTAGTCATGCATATTTTCTAATCTTAGATCCAAATCATTTAATTTTAATTTTTTCTGATTTCAGATCTGATCACATCTCATGTGACATCTAAAATTACTTATTTTTGAATTAAAATAAATTTAAAATTAGATCTAAATACTTTAGAACCTTGGCTCTGATACCAGTTGAAGGAAAATCCTGATTTTTTGGATCAGGTTCGTTCAGATCTGATCGGATCAAGAGATATATTTCAAAAAAAAATTTTTTTTATCTAGATTAGATCTAAAATATTTTAGATCTAATTCTTTATTATTTTAATAATTAAAATAAAATTAGATAAATTAAATTAAATTTAATTTATCTTAATAGGTAATCCTATTATCCGTTGATGATCCTGTAAGCAGCGGAAGATTCTGGATCTAGCCATGCAAGTGCCTGGCCTCTATCGGTATCCACTCAGCTGCTAATTTTATAGCTTATGGCAAGTTAATCAGTCCGATCAAGTAATAAAGTGAATGAGTAGAGTAAATCGTTCCTAGGAGGTTGGGAAAATAGAGTATTGAAAAGCTCTTTCCATGCTATTAATTTAGAAGATCGATTTATTGAGAATAAAAAATTAAAGAAATAAAAAAAAAATAATTAAAGAGTTTTAATTAATAGAGAATTGTGTATAATTTAGGACTTTTAATTCATAGTCAATGGATTACTAAGGCAATCGAGTTCACCAACCCATCAATCTACAATTTCAATTTTTTAGATTAATTTTTTTCAAGTTATTAGCTGTGAGTCTTCTAAATTTATTCACTTTCCTTTTGGTTCAGGACATAGCAAATTCACATTATATTTATTAATTATCCTTTGATCCACGATGTAATTAAGATAAATATTAATGCATTAGATTTTGTTGAACCCTCTAATTAAAACTATGCTGCGTCCACAAGCGCACTAAAAATTTTTCGCAGCATATTGAATTTCTAATTTGATTCATAATACAAGGTATATAATCAAGAAAGCATTAACATAGTGTACTTATGGTCCGTAAATCTATGTTTATCAGATCAATTAGAAGATGTTGCAGTTAATCTAAAACCATTAATGATCAATTTATATACTCCTCAATGAATAAAATTTAAAAATAAATCATTACTGAATATTGCATTAAAAGAGTTGGCTACACCTTATGCCTCCTAGTAAATATAAATTTAGTTCATGGATTAACAAATTCAAAAATAGACAAATATAATATAAAAGGCATAGAGAAATAGACTGTTTGATTGCTGAATTGTATTGTCTGCTACCGTGATGTGGAGAATTTGGCGAAGAAGTAAGAGGCGTCCTTGATCGATGTCTTGATCGTCGAAGAAAAACAAAGTCCTTTTTAATTTTCTCATAAATCACTTTTTGTTATGCTCTGTTCTCTCTCTCTCTTTCTCCTCCTCTCTTTCTCCTCTCGTCTCTTCCTAATTCATATTTTTTTTTCATGACGAACCATAGGTTTAATAGATAAAGAATTTGATTTCCCTAAAATCCTATCAAAACTATGTTTTAAGACTCCAAAACAACCAAAATTAAGATTAGATAATTCTGACCGTTGGATGGTGATCAAACGTTCCAAAAACCATTCAAAACTCTTTAAAATAACCCAGATCAAGTCAGATTTATATTAGCCATTGGTAATCAACCGTTGGTTAAATCTGGGCCGTCCGATAAGCTTCAGTGAAAATGCGCCCGTTGAATGCACCAGAATTCCCCAATTATCCTCTTATGGACCGTGCGCGTAGCTCGGTGTTTACATGTGACTGCCGCAGTTTCTCAGGCCAATTAGAGCGCACCTCTTGCGTAATATTCCTAAAATATCCTTCAGATGCCATCGTGCGCGCAAAACAAATGCACTGACGTCATCCTGACCTGTCAGCAATTGCATCGACGTTCTTTTCTTTTTTCTTTTTTTTAAAAAATCGATTTCTAGGCTCGTTTGAAGTCCGTTTCTGTTCTGAAATTTTTTCATCAGAATCACAAAAAATATCAGAATCCTTTCAACATTGGTGCCTTCTTTCCTACATATAATTATTAATAAAAATATTAATTTCTAATAAAATAGATTAATTTATTTTATAATTTAATATTTTTATTAGTATATTTTTTTACCATTAGCACACCCCTCCACTTATCATTGCTAGTCCTAGCAATATTTTAATTTAATACCAAGAATGTTTCAATAAGATTATCCATCAACCAAAAGTAAAATCATAGGATTAAAAGTCAAAAAAATTAGAAAATACTGGTAACTAGTGCATTAGCTTCAGAGCAAGATTTTTTCATCAATTACAATTAAAAACTTCTTAGATGTAATCAAAGATCTGTAGCACTGTGTATCCGTGATGACTACTTTAGTATTTCAGTATTAAATAGTAAGATACAAACGTACCTCTCTATCACCTATTTTGTTTAATTTTCTATACATTCTTAATTTTATACTACCATGAATTAAGGTAGCTTCATACTGCCGTTTCTTTCTTTCTTTTTCTCTTTTTTTTTTTATTTTTTTTACTGTCTGACCATCTGTCCTTTTCCTTCATCGTTTTACCGTGAATTTTCATACGCGATCTAGTATGGAGACCACAGTTACTTAAGCTTTTAGGTAATCCACAATACTCTATCTTTGGCATTGTTATTTGTTTAGGGCATGTACTGTTTTCTTAAATCAACTTTTTTTGATTAAATGTTATATTAATATCAACTTTTTAGTAATATGATTCTTCATTGGCCATTATATTAAACGTACGTTTACCTTGTTAGTGTGCATGTGCAATAAAAAGTGCTATAATCCTTTAATGACCTTATGAGTAAGAGCTTGTCTAAAAGTTGACCAATATAATCTACTTCTTAACTCTTTACATTCATTAGCCAAATAATTTTTAATCTTTATCACTTAGTTCAGCTTTTATCTTGCTCAATGATTTTCTTCTTGGATACATGAGTTTTTTTAAAATAAATATATATAAGTTATTCTATATTATCTTAAAAAGAAAGATAAAGAAAGGATTTATATAAGGATCAGGAAGGAATACACTATTTTGTCATCTGGTTGCTTTGGAGCTTTTGAAATTTTGCTTGAACTGTCTTTATTGATTTTCTGCAAAATTGAAATACACACAGGAGCATATAAAGAGCAATAATATATTCCTAAAAAAAAAAATAAAAAAAGAAAAATAAACAAAAACGTAACCAGAAAAGACACAACCTATCTAGTAGTTCTACCATGTTATAGTCTTCAGCTTGACTTTCTTTGAGTTCTAAAGTGGATCAATCTGGTGCCACTTCAAATTAGGAATACTTTCATGTTAATCGAGTCTTCTTTCAATTTGACATTGCCACCTTTTAACAGTTTCAACCTATTTCTACATGAATTCTCATATAATGATTGTCAATACATGTCAAGTTATAAAATTAGTTTGATTGTCATCAATATGTAGTATATTTGAAAATATTAAAAGTAACGTTATTGTCTTGACTCTAAGAATTAATTTTTTCTTGTTGATACATCCTATTATAAAGCTCCTCCAGCAGCTAAAAAGGATCTTCCCTAAAATAAGGGTACATCTAAATCTTACTTCCATATCGAAGGAAATAATAAAATCAATAGGGAAAATAAACTGTATTTATCTTTACCAGCATTCTCGCACTATATCCTTGATATTTGATGATCTGTCAGCTAATTAAACGAGTAATAGTGGTAGCTTGGTTTCCTAGACCCAGGCTTGCGCTGAAAAATAGAAAAAGGCATGAGGATTAAATACTTGCTCCTAAATCACATAATACTTTATCAAAACTACAATCACCAATATGCAGGGATTAGTAAACTCCCTGGGTCTTTTTTAGCTTCTATGTAATTATTTTGAAGTATTGCTCTGAGCATATCTTATTCAATGTTATTCTCTCATGCTCCTTCTCGTTTTCCCTTATTTGGTTAGATTTCCTTTAAGAAAAGCTTGGCATACTTGGGCTATTTGA
>QRFJ01003648.1:0-21046 GCA_006176705.1 Cocos nucifera
TGTGAGGTGGAGAGAGAGGGAGAAGTGGTTTGGCATGAGGAAAGGGATGAAGAGCTTGGGGCATTGGGGAATTGAATACTTTCTCATACTATTTGGAGTTGGGATGTATGGTCTATTATAGACTATTCTGTGATCCAACTCTCCTTTCTTCCCAACAATCACAACTCTTGTGAAATCAGTCTAAATCATATTATGGAAGAAAGAGCCCTGGATTCTCTTAGATGGCACCTAAGGACCAGTCAAAGTTGGTTCTTAGGAAACTCTATCGGAATCCAAAAAGGAGATGGAGTCCCTATCCAACAGGGACTCCTAGGCGCCTCCAGCTTGGGTGCATGCCAAGGGTGGTGTGCGCCCTCCTTCTTACCAGGTTCTGACAGGAGGATAAGCCTCTACCAGCTCTCCAATAGGTGCATGACACGTGGACAAAAGTCAAAGTATGAATGGTCAACATTTGACCAGTCAAAGATCAACTTTTGACCAAAGTCAAAGGACGAGAAATGGTAGGTGACCAAAAATGGTAGGTATTGTCTTACAAAATAAGATAAGCTTTTCTGACTTGGATAGGCTCTAGTCAGACCAGGTGAAGGCCTCTGAATGAGCACAAACTCCTTTGGCTCAGTCAGGATAACTATTTATGATAGTAAAAGAAGAACGTTAGGTTCAATCGAGTGCTAGCATGATTTTCTTGAACCTAATTGAATCTCATTCAGATCAATTGAACTGGATCAGTTCAATTGATGATCACCAGATTCAAACCCTTATTTGTGTGACCCAGTTAGGTTCAGTTCTATATGGTAATGGGATATGTCATGATCTCTATCATCGACATCATCGAAACTTCTTTCGATGGATCAGAACTCTTCTGATTCGAACAGCTAGAATGATCGATCATCTAAATCATTCTAATTGCTCCCAAAATCCACTAGTGACACCTAGCAGTATATGATGGCAACCCATCAGAGCTGAATGCGAACCTCTTGGTGCAGCTACCTGTGTGATTAAGTTCTTCTATCTTGAGCCTCCGATCAGATTAGGGTTAAGGTGAACTCGTCAAACCCTAGTTTCTATCATATGATGTAATCATTCGATTCAGATCTGATGTGAAAAGCTAAATAGAAACTCTTTCTATTATTTCACTCTACCATGGCCATGGGCTTCTAAACTTGATTCTCATGATCATCATAGGGCTGCTCCTCTACCACCGAGGTAGATAGATTCCATCTTGATGCTATCCAGTTCCTACAATGAACATGCTATAGCCAACATACACCTCAGGGTTCCATATGGCTAGGAGATCGAGTAATGGTGTAGTCAAACTATAACACCCTCAAGGTGAACTGTCGATGCACCTTAGGTCAAAGAATCAGACACACTACTACAGCATCGAGTCAGTCATTGACGAGAAGGTAGACTTCCTAATGACTACTCGAGGTGGTCACGCTCAGTGCCCTCATTCTAAAAGAGATTTATCTATTAGTTCAACCTAGATCGCTATTCTAGGGGTTTAAAATTCCCGTTTTTCAGAAACTGCTAGCAAGACTCAGAGGTTAGAGTCTGGATTGTAGGCTAACCCAATTGGTTCTGGCTCAACAATTTGGTGTCTAAGGTAAGTTTGGCACATACGACCGACTGATTTTTAATTGGAAGCTACTCGACCTGAATGCATTCTTGTACGAGTTAATGGCATATTCCTTCCACCGGTCTCACTTACCTGGCCATATCTGTTGACACAGTTCTGATCTGAGGTGGTCAATAATCCGAGCTAACCCATGCCACTAGGTTAGTCATAATTGTTATGACTATGACCAAGTCTAGTTTAATGAGACCTGAATCAATTCTCCCTAAGAAAAGATTAAGTCTGAGGTCTTCCACCATTGTAGATGTGCGGGCCCTTCCCGGGGTTGATTGTTCTCGGCTGGATACAGTGGCTCAGTTGCACCGGGAAAGATGCAACCATGTCTATTAGGCATTGGATGCTATGGGCTGGAGGATGAGTTGGGCTCAATATTTCGGATACGGTGAGAGACTCAATTAGGAATCCCAGTCTATGCAAATGGTGGGTCTGACTTAACTAAGGAGTGGATCAATATTTCCGGATACGGTGAGATTCATGAATTAGAGACCAAGTTTGGGTGCACCATGATTAGAGAATCATTGAACAAGAGTTGTTCACTCATTGGCTAACCCATCACCAATAACTGTTAGGTGAGGTGATGAGTCAGTTGGTGAGACCGCACCACCCACTAGAAATCATTAATCATGGAGATTTTTGCATCTCTACAGAGGGAGTGTAGGGATCCGAGAAAATAGTGGGAGCTAATTTGTTTAAAAATAAAATCCCTAAATAAATTGGTCAAGTCAAAATTATAATATCTAACTAGAATCTTTGACTCTCTACAGGAAAATGTCTGCGTCCAACCCATTGGCACGTATCCTGGACACACATAGACTGACTGGACCCAATTATAAAGATTGGCTCAGGAACTACAAAATTATTTTGGGTTTCAGAGAAGTTAACCCATGTTTTGGACCAGGACCCTCCCACCTTACCAGCCCGTCCATCCACTGAACAGAGAGCGTCTCTGAAAAAATGGATAGACGAAGATAATAAGGCCAGATATTACATGTTGGGCTCGATGTCTGATGAGCTCCAGCGCCAACATGAAGATATCGGGACTGCTCGCCAAATGTTGGCTCACCTGCAGGAGATGTTTGGTGAACAGAGTCGCGCAGCCAAATATCAAGTCACGAAATGACTTTTTAAGGCTAAGATGCGTGATGGGCAGTCAGTCCAAGATCACTGTCTGACAATGATCAAGGACATGGAAGAGCTTGAGAAGCTCGGTGTGAAGTTAGGACTTGGATCTGCAGAATGATATTATTCTGCAATCCTTGACTGATGCATATGGGCAATTCATCATGAATTACCACATGCATAAACTTCAAAATTCCTTGGCCGAATTAATGAATATGCTGGTTACCGCTGAGCTTTCTATGAAAGGTTCTAAAGGCTCAGTTCTTGCTATGGAACGGACTTCTTCCAAAAGAAAGTCTTATGGAAAGAAAAAGAAGTCTGTGAAAAAGCAAAAGGTGGAAGGATCAAAGAAGAAGAAGGCAGAGCCGAAGAAGAAGGCCGATGGCAAAGGAAAGTGTTTCCATTGCAACAGCGACGGCCATTGGAAGCGGAACTGCCCTACTTACCTGGCCACCCTGAAGAACAAGAAGGAAGGTCCTTCTGGAGGTATGCTCGTTATTGAGTCTAACCTTACGGTTTCTTCTGCATCCAGTTGGGTGCTTGACTCTGGTTCTAGTGCTCATCTGTGCACTTCCATGCAGGGTCTTGAGGATAGCAGGAGGCTGAGGGATGGAGACATGATCCTACGCATCGGTAATGGAGCAAGAGTTGCTGCAGTAGCCGTGGGAACATACCCTCTTCGATTACCATCTGGTTTAGACTTAGTTTTGAAAGACTGTTATTATGTGCCTGCAGCTAGCAGGAATTTGATTTCTGTTTCATGCTTAGCACAAGAAGGCTTATGTGATTACCTTCTTTAAGGACCATTGTAACATTCTTTATGAAAGAAATAAAATTGCAAATGGTTTTCCTTATTAATGGTCTTTATCAGCTACATATTGATGTACCTATTCTAACTATCGAGCAAAACGTGAATGCCAAACGACCTAGGGATAGTCCAAACGATAGATATCTATGGCACCTGAGATTAGGTCATATAGCAGAAGATAGGATCAACAAATTGGAGAAAAATGGGCTATTGAGTCCATTGACTTTTGAGTCATATCCAACTTGTGAATCTTGTCTTCAAGGCAAAATGACTAAACTCCCTTTTGTTGGACATGGGGAGAGGGCCACAGATCTCCTTGCCCTAGTACATACTGATGTGTGCGGCCCATTTGATGTGCCGGCTAGAGGCAATTTTGTCTACTTCATTACCTTTACCGATGATCTGTCTAGGTATGGGTATGTGTATCTTATGAGACACAAGTCTGAAGCTTTTGAAAAGTTCAAAGAATTCAGACATGAAGTAGAAAAATAAACTGGAAAACCCATTAAGGTTCTTCGATCAGATCGAGGAGGTGAATACCTTAGCCGGGAAAATTCCTAGACTATCTCAAGGAAAATGGCATAGTCTCTCAATGGACTCCACCAGGAACACCTCAACTCAACGGGGTTTCAGAATGGAGAAATCGGACTCTATTGGATATGGTTCGATCCATGATGAGCTTCACAGACCTCCCTGATTTTCTTTGGGGACACTTCATTGTTAACTTCAATTTATCTACTGAATAGGGTTCCCTCTAAAACCGTTCCTACCACACCGTATGAGATATGGCACGGTAAGAAACCAAGTCTGAGTCATCTCAGAATTTGGGGTTGTCCGGCTCATGTCAAAAGACAACAAGCGGACAAGTTAGAGTTTAGGTCCTTTAGAGCTCGATTCATAGGATATCCTAAAGAGTCATTAGGATACTATTTCTACATTCCAGAAGACCACAATGTGATTGTGAGTCGACATGCCATCTTTCTTGAAAAATAGTTTATTCAAGATAGCGGCATTGGAAAGCAGATTAAGCTTGATGAGAAAGTCTCACAAGTAGAACGAGCTAAGGACCAATTGGAACCAAATCAGGTTGAGCCAATAAGAACACTACCTCCTCCACCTCGTAGATCGGAAAGAGTTTTCCCATCCCCCTGAAAGATACTTAGGTATTATTTCAGAGGAAAGTAGAGAAAATGTTCCTCGTAGGTAATGGTGCTCATGGTGATGATCCCAAAACCTACAACGAGGCGATATCAGATATCGACTCCGAGAAATGGCTAGAGGCAATGCAAGTCAGAAATTGACTCGATGCACTCAAACCAAGTCTGGACCTTGGTAGATCCACCAGAAGGTATAGTACCTATTGGGTGTAAATGGATCTTCAAGAGAAAGATTGGTGCAGATGGGAATGTGGAGACATTCAAGGCTAGACTAGTGGCAAAAGGTTATAGTCAACGCGAAGGCATTGACTATCAGGATACCTTTTTTCCCAGTGGCTATGCTAAAATCCATCCGCACATTGCTTGCCATTGCAGCCTATTTCGATTATGAAATATGGCAAATGGACGTGAAAACGGCATTCTTAAATGGATATCTTGAGGAAGATATCTATATGGAACAGCCGCTAGGTTTCACATCCAGTGATACTGATCACAAGGTTTGCAAGCTGCAAAGGTCCATATATGGACTTAAGCAAGCATCTCGGAGCTGGAACACTCGTTTCAATGATGTGATCAAAAAGTTTGGTTTCATCAAAAATGAAGAGGAACCATGTGTTTTCAAAAAGGTCAGTGGGAGCGCTGTTGTCTTCCTCGTATTGTACGTGGATGACATCCTCCTTATTGGGAATGATATTCCCATGTTGACATCAGTCAAAATGTGGTTGTCCAAGGAATTCTCCATGAAAGACCTAGGTGAAGCATCCTTTATTCTAGGAATTAAGGTCTATAGGGATAGACCGAATAGGATGCTAGGACTTTCACAGAAGATGTACATAGAGGAAGTACTAAAGAGGTTTAGTATTGGAAAACTCTAAGAGGGGATTAATACCCTTCAGACATGGTATTCATCTTTCCAAGAAGATGTGCCCCAGCACACCTGAGGAAATAGAACGCATGAGCAAGATCCCTTATGCTTCTGCAATAGGGAGCCTCATGTATGCCATGCTATGTACACGACCTGATATAGCCCATGCTGTGAGTGTCACAAGCAGATATCAGTCAAATCCAGGTGAAGAACACTGGACTTCTGTGAAATGTATCCTTAAGTACTTGAGAAGAACTAAGGATATGATGTTGGTCTTTGGTAATGGAGAACTCCAAGTCCAGGGATACACAGACTCGGATTTCATGTCCGATATAGATGATCGAAAGTCGACATCTGGGAGTCTGTTTGTGTGCAATGGTGGTGCTGTCAGCTGGAAGAGTTCCAAGCAAACCATGATAGCAGATTCCACCATGGAAGCAGAATATATCGCTGCATCAGAGGCTGCGAAGGAAGCATTCTGGTACAAGAAGTTTGCTGCAGAAATTGGAGTAATGCCATCAGATGCCATTCCTCTATACTGCGACAACAATGGCGCCATAGCCCTTGCTAAGGAGCCGAGGTCTCACCAGAAATCCAAGCACATTGAGCGGCGATACCACCTCATCCGCGATTACCTCGAGAAGGGTTACGTCGAGGTCAAGAGAGTCAACTCCGCAGATAATGTGGCAGACCCACTTACAAAGCCGTTGGGCCAGCAGAAGATCGAAGCCCACCTTGAGAAGATGGGACTTAGACTTGTAGCCAATTGGCTTTAGGACAAGTGGGAGATTGTTAGATATATGTGCCCTAGAAGCCAGAATTGGCTGACACTTGTAATACACTTCTAGGGGCAAAATTATAATTTTGACTATAATCAATAAAATGGGTTATTTTCTATCACATATGTGTATTTAGTGTCTGTGATACATCCTTTGAGTTAATGGTAATGATAATTCATATTTTCAAGAGTTGAAAATTTAAGACATGAATAATCATTATTAACTCATAAAATGCTCCCGACCATAGGATCATCACGAGGATGGTGATTGATCCGGAAGGTTGGTGTACAATCGCTTCTCTTTAGTAGATGAGTCTTGAGTCTACGGTGTGGATACCAGGTTCGTTCAGATCTGATCAGATCAAGAGATATATTTCAAAAATTTTTCTTTTGATCCAATCAGATCTAGATATTTTAGATCTAATTCTTATTATTTTAATAATTAAAATAAAATTAGATAAATTAAATCAAATTTAATTTACCTTGAAGTGGGTAATCCTATTACCCGTTGATGATCCTGTAAGCAGCGGAAGGTTCTGGATCTAGCCACGCAAGTGCCTGGCCTCTACCGGTATCCACTCGGGCTTGGATCTAGAGATCCTCTTCTTCTCTATCACATCTCCAAAAATCAGATCTGGATCTGATCTGGAGGATCTTCAAAACTACCTTTTGAAGATCAGCAGTTGTCCTTTGCAGCAGCGCAGCCTTCTAGCTTTCTGTCGCCTTTCTCTTGATCTGGATTGCACCAACCAAGAACCCAAAACTCCTTTGGGCATGGAGAGGAGAGGGAGAAGATGGTTTGGCATGGAGGAAGGAGAGGGAGAGGCAGCCTTGGGGCATGGGAATTGATTTTTCAATTGCTCTTTGAGTTGGGCGCAGGGTCTTATTTATAGACTATGCATGATCCAACTCCTCTTCTTCCCAACCAATCACAACCCTTTGTGAAATCAGATCTAAATCTGATTGGTGGGAATAGAGTCCCTTGGATTCCTCCTTAGATGGGTGCCTAAGACCAGTCAAAGTTGGTTCTTAGGAGAACTCTAATTGGAATCCAAAAAGGAGATGGAGTCCCTTGTCCAACAGGGACTCCTGGGCGCCTCCAACTTGGGCACACGCCAAGGGTGGCGTGCGCCCTCCTCCTTGCCAGGTTCTGGCAGGGGGACAAGGCCCCCACCAGCTCTCCAATAGGTGCATGATGACATGTGGTCAAAAGTCAAAGTATCAATGGTCAACATTTGACCAGTCAAAGGTCAGACTTTTGACCAAAGTCAAAGAACAAGAAATGGCAGGTGACCAAAAATGGCAGGTAATGTCTTACAAAATAAGACAACCTTTTCTGACTTGGACAACCTCCAGTCAGACCATATGAAGGCCTCTGATTGAGCACAAACTCCTTTGGCTCAGTCAGGACAACTTATTTATGATAGTAAAAGAAGAACGTTAGGTTCAATCGAGTGCTAGCACGATTTTCCTTGAACCTAATTGAATCTCATTCAGATCAATTGAACTAGATCAGTTCAATTGATGATCACCAGATTCAAACCCTTGTTTGTGTGACCCAGTTAGGTTCAGTTCTGTATGGTAATGGGATATGTCATGATCTCTATCATCGACATCATCGAAACTCCTTTCGATGGATCAGAACTCTTCTGATTCGAACAGCTAGAATGATCGATCATCTAAATCATTCTAATTGCTCCCAAAATCCACCAGTGACACCTAGCAGTATATGGTGGCAACCCATCAGAGCTGAATGCGAACCTCTTGGTGCAGCTACCTGTGTGATTAAGTTCTTCTATCTTGAGCCCCGATCAGATTAGGGTTAAGGTGAACTCGTCAAACCCTAGTCTCTGTCATATGATGTAATCATTCGATTCGAGTCCAATGTGAAAATCTAAATAGAAACTCTTTCTATTATTTCACTCTGCCATGGCCATGGGCTTCTGGACTTGATTCTCATGATCATCATAGGGCTGCTCCTCTACCACCGAGGTAGATAGATTCCATCTTGATGCAATCCAGTTCCTACAATGAACATGCTATAGCCAACATACACCTCAGGGTTCCATATGGCTAGGAGACCGAGTAATGGTGTAGTCAAACTATAACACCCTCAAGGTGAACTGCCGATGCACCTCAGGTCAAAGAACCAGACACACTACTGCAGCATCGAGTCAGTCATTGACGAGAAGGTAGACTTCCTAATGACTACTCGAGGTGGTCACGCTCAGTGCCCTCGTTCTCTAACGAGTACCTGTACTCTCGCTCCGGTGTCTCCACACCGTAGACTCAAGACTCATCTACTAAAGAGAAGCGATTGTACACCAACCTTCCGGATCAATCACCATCCTCGTGATGATCCTATGGTCGGAGCATTTTATGAGTTAATAATGATTATTCATGTCTTAAATTTTCAACTCTTGAAAATATGAATTATCATTACCATTAACTCAAAGGATGTATCACAGACACTAAATACACATATGTGATAGAAAATAATCCCATTTTATTATTTATAGTCAAAATTACAATTTTGCCCCTAGAAGTGTATTACAAGTGTCAGCCAATTCTGGCTTCTAGGGCACATATATCTAACAATGACAGGTACTCATTAGAGAATGAGGGCACTGAGCGTGACCACCTCGAGTAGTCATTAGGAAGTCTACCTTCTCGTCAATGACTGACTCGATGCTGTTGTGTCTGGTTCTTTGACCTGAGGTGCATCGGTAGTTCACCTTGAGGGTGTTATAGTTTGACTACACCATAACTCGATCTCCTAGCCATTCGAAATCCTGAGGTGTATGTTGGCTATAGCATGTTCATTGTAGGAACTGGATTGCATCAAGATGGAATTTATCTACCTCGGTGGTAGAGGAGCAGCCCTATGATGATCATGAGAATCAAATCCAGAAGCCCATGGCCATGGCAGAGTGAAATAATAGAAAGAGTTTCTATTTAGGTTTTCACATCGGATTTGAATCGAATGATTACATCATATGACAGAAACTAGGGTTTGACGAGTTCACCTTAACCCTAATCTGATCGGGGCTCAAGATAGAAGAACTTAATCACACAGGTAGCTGCACCAAGAGGTTCGCATTCAGCTCTGATGGGTTGCCACCATATACTGCTAGGTGTCACTAGTGGATTTTGGGAGCAATTAGAATGATTTAGATGATCGATCATTCTAGCTGTTCGAATCAGAAGAGTTCTGATCCATCAAAAGAAGTTTTGATGATGTCGATGATAGAGATCATGATATATCTCATTACCATATAGAACTGAACCTAACTGGATCACACAAATAAGGGTTTGAATCTAGTGATCATCAATTAACTGATCCAGTTCAATTGATCTGAAATGAGATTCAATTAGGTTCAAGGAAATCATGCTAGCACTCGATTGAACCTAACGTTCTTCTTTTACTATCATAAATAGTTGTCCTGACTGAGCCAAAGGAGTTTGTGCTCGATCAGAGGCCTTCACTTGGTCTGACTGGAGCCTGTCCAGGTCAGAAAAGGGTTGTCTTATTTTGTAAGACAATTTCTACCATTTTTGGTCACCTGCCATTTTTCGTCCTTTGATTTTGGTCAAAAGTTGACCTTTGATTGGTCAAATATTGACCATTGACACTTTGACTTCTGTCCACGTGTCATGCACCTATTGGAGAGCTAGTGGAGGCTTGTCCCCCTGCCAGAAACTGGCAAGGAGGAGGGCGCACGCCACCTAGAGGCACCCAGGAGTCCCTATTGGAGAGGGACTCTATCTCCATATTGGATTTTGATTAGACTCCTCCTAAGAACCAATTTTGACTGATCTTAGGCACCATCTAAGGTTGAATCCAAGGGATTCTATTCCCACCAATCAGATGTAGATCTGATTTCACAAAGGATTGTGATTGATTGGGAAGAAGAGGAGTTGGATCATGTATAGTCTATAAATAAGATCCTACGCCTAACTCAAAAAGCAATGCAATTCCCTACGCCTAAGGCTGCTCTCTCTTCCTCCTCCAAGCCAAGTTCATCTTCTCCCTCTCCTCTCCATGCCCAAAAAAGTTTGGGATCTCAGTTGGTGCAATCTAGGTGAGAGAAAGGCGACAGAAAGCTAGAAGGCTGCACTGCTGCAAAAGACAACCGCTGATCTTCGAAGGCTATTTTGAAGATTCTCCAAATTAGATTCTGATATGATTTTTGGAGACGTGATAGAGAAGAAGAGGATCTCCAGATCCAGCCATTGGGACTCTTGATCCTGTTGTTCGAAACAAATGGAAGTCATGATTATACAGTCTTAACTCTTGATCATAGAGTCCTAGACATATAGGACTCAGAGTCCTAGAGCAGTGGGACTCTTGGTCAAAGAGTCCCAGTCCAGTGGGACTCTTGACCATAGACTCCCAGACATTAAGACTCAGGGTCTCAACCTAATAGGACTCTCGATCGAAGAGTCTCTCTCTAATGAGACTCTTGACCATAGAGCCTTAGTTGAGTGGGACTCTTCACCAGCCATCAGATCAGGTAGGAACCTCTACTGTGTGCGTCTCCATAGGTTCGAATCTAAGCCGATAGCATAAGAACTAATTTCTGTATTAATTGAAGTGATCATCTAGCAATGGTACCCGATGTTCGGATAGATCGAATAGTCGCAATCACAACATTCAGAACCTACCTGAATATGGTTACTGTATAATTTATCCCAATGACCTCTATGTAATAGATGATTCGAGGTTTGACTGTCAATCCTAGAAAATACATCTATATCGTATCTTAAAGCAATTAGTTCTGTGACTCATCACTAAGACTATCCTAGCCAAGGCTTTGCTAAATTGAAACACAATTGAACATAGCTCCTGAAACCAGGAGTGGTCAATCCCATCTTAATACATACACTGACTCCTTTAGTACTTGATTGTGCCCAAAAATCTTTCATCACTGAATTAAAAATTCAGGTAGCCTAGCACCAAAGCATAGTGAGTTGCTTGAAAGTCACTATGATGATCTCAGGTCGAAGAGACAGTGATACCCATATTCTATTAGAGCAAATCTTGATAGTAGAAAAGCTCTGGAGTTGGTCACATTCAGTGCAGATGTACCCATATATCTCACTTGCATGCCATACTAAAGTCTCAACACTCCTTGGTTATGAGGACAACCAACCTATAAGACACACAATGATCTATACTTGATAAACATTATCGTCCGAAGTAACAACGTATCTTTTGGTCGTAAATAATTTAAGGACTAAATGATAAATCCTCCTTTGTCGAATCTAGATAGTCCTAAGGACTTCATCACAACATAGAAGTTTATTAGAAGATAATAAAATTTATAATTAAAAATGCTAAAATAATTTTTATTAATTAATAATTCATATATAAGTATAACAAGTAGCACAATCGTCAACAGGCTGATGATTAGCTTTGGGACATATTTTCAACAATCTTCCACTTGGACTAAAGCCAATCGATATAGTATCTAATACCTATCTTCAACTTGAAGTTGTTGAACTCTTTCACTGCAACAGCTTTAATCAATGGACCGGCTAGGTTCTCTTTTTCGTCGATCTTCTAAAGGTCGACATCACCTCGATCCATAATTTCTCGGATAAGATGGAAGCGGCGCAGAATATGCTTCGTCCGCTGGTGTGCCATAGGTTCCTTCACCTGAGCAATGGCTCTAGAGCTACCACAATAGAGCAGAACTAGACCATCAAAGAAGGGTGCTACTTTGAGCTCGATGATGAATTTTTTCAGCCACACCACTTCTTTGGCAGCATCTAATGCAGTGACATACTCCACCTCGCAAACTGAATCGGCCACAGTTTGCTGCTTGGAACTTTTTCAGTAGACAGTCCCACCATTAAGGATAAATATATATCCCAACACACTTTTGCTATCATCATGATCAAACTAAAAATTGGAGTCTATGAGCCCCATAAGTTTTAAATCTGATTCATCATATATAAGCCACTGATCCTTAGTATTTCTTAAATACTTCAGGATGGTTTTAATAACCTTTCAGTGGTTATCTCCTAGATCAGATTGGTATCTACTCACTACCTTAGTGAGTATGCCACATCTGATCACGTACATGTCATAGCGTACATTATAGAACCTACCATCGAAGCATATGGTATTCTACTTATATGCTCTCTTTCTAGAGGTATTGTTGGACAATCCTTCTTTGAAAGAAAAATTTCATGGCCTATCGGTAGATAGCCTTTCTTGAAATTCTCCATGCTGAATCATTTCAGCATAGTGTCAATAAACGTAGACTGAGACAATCCAAGCAATATTTTATATCTAACTCTATAGATCTTCATCTCTAGGATATAGGAAGCTTCTCCTAGATCTTTCATGGAGAACTATGATGACAGCCGGATCTTTATTCCTTGTAATGTAGAAATATCATTTTCGATTTGGAGAATGTCATCCACATACAATATTAGGAATACTATTACTGGACCATTAGCCCACTTGTATATGCAGAGCTCTTCTTCATTTTTAACGAAGCCATACGTTTTGATTATTCTATCAAATCATATGTTCCAGCTTTGAGATGCCTGCTTCAGTCCATAAATGGACCTTTGAAGCTTACACACCTTAGACTCATCTATGGATGTGAATCCTTCAGGCTGTATCATATACACCTCTTCATCCAACTCTCCATTTAGGAAAGTCACTTTCACATTCATCTACCAGATTTCATAATCTAGATGGGCAGTAATAGCAAGCATAATCTGAATAGATTTAAGCATTGCCACAGAAGAAAATGTCTCATCATAGTCAATACCATAACGTTGATAATACCCCTTGACAACCGGATGGGTTTTATAGGTCTCTACCTTTCTATCTGCATTCCTTTTCCTTTTGAAGACCCACTTACACCCTATGGGTTTTACCCCTTTAGGTGGGTCAACTAATGTTCATACATCATTCACCTTCATGGATTTCATTTTGGATTTCATGGTCTCAAGCCATTTCTCAGAGTCAGATCTCTGCATTGCATCCATATAGATGATCGGATCCTGATCGTTCTCATCAAGTTCGATAGGATCCCCATCTCGGATCAAGAAATCATAGTATCTATCCAGTTGATGTGGTACTTTACTAGATCTTCTTAAGAGTGCATCTACAATGAGTTCTGGGTCTGATCTAATCAGATCCAGCTCAGGTTCAACAACTTGTGTCTGTTCTTCCACCTATAGTACTTCATCAAGTTCAATTTTAAAGGCATTAGTTCCTTCATCAAGGAACTTTTTTTGTAAAAAGAATGCCTTAAGACTGACAAACACTTTTTGCTCATCAGAAAGGTAGAATTAGTGAAGAAAAAATCTAATTTTTTGGATCAAGTTTGTTCAGATCTAATTGGATCAAGAGAGATATTTCAAAAAATTTTTCTCTTTGACTAGATCAAGTTTGAGACCTTTCAGATCTGATATTATTGATCTAATAAAAAAAAATAAAATAAAAATAAAGAATAAATTAAATCTAAGTTAATTTTACTCTATAGCGGATAATCAAATTATCGTGTGATGATCCTAATGTCTCCCTGAGGTTCTAGATCTAGCCACGCAAGTGTCTGGCCTCTACCGATATCTACTCAGATAGGATCTGAAGATCTTCTCCTTCTTTATTACTTCTCTAAATATCAGATCTGAATCTGATTTGGAAGATATTCAAAACTTCTTTTGAAGATCGGGTGTTGTCTCTCGCAGCAGTGCTGCCTTCTTCCTTTCTCGTCGCCTTTCTCTTGCTTGGATCGCACCAAACTGAAGTCCAAAAATTCTTGGGCGTGGGTAGGAGAGAGAAGACCTGAAGATGGCATGGAGGAGGGAGAGGAGCAACCTTGTGGCATGGGCAATGGACAAGGAATCTAAATCCTAGGCATAGATAGGGTTTATATAGACCCTACTGTGCCATGCAGTGCCACATCATCCCAGCCAATCACGGCCTTTTGTGTAATCAGATCTAAATCTGATTGATGGGATGACATCATCTGATCCAATCAGATGAGAAACCCTCTGAATCATCCTTAGATGGCACCATGACTGGTCAAACAATTCTCTCTTGGCACATTGCACTTTGATTCCCTGAAGCAACTGAAGTCCCATCTGTATGGGACTCCAGGCATTATCCACATGGGACACACATCTTCCTAGGCATGCACCCTCTATCTATCTCTATTTTTTTTAGCAAGAGGACAAGGTCCAAAATTCTCTCCTATGGGTGCATGACACATGGGCAGATGTCTAAGTATCAAAGGTCAACATTTGACCAAATGTCCGAAATAAGATTTAGCAGGTGACGAAAAATGGCAGGTGTTATCTCAAATTCATCTCATAAATTAAGACAACCTTTTTCTGACCTGGACAAGCTCCAGTCAAACCAAGAAAAGGTTCCTGAGTGAGCCTAAATATATTTGGCTCAGTTGAGACAACTTTAATGATAATTAAAGGAGAACATTAGGCTCAATCGTATGCTAGCATGATTTTCTTGAGCCTTATTGAATCTAATTCAAATTAATTGAACTGGATTAGTTCAATTGATGATATCCAGATCCAAACCCTTGTTTGTGTAACCCAGTTAGGTTCAGTTCCATATGTTAATGAGATATGTCACGATCTCTATCATTGACATCATCAAAACACCTTCGGATGGATCAGAACTTTTCTGATTCCGATAACTAGTATGATTGATCATCTAAATCATTCTAATCGCTCTCAAAATCTATCAGTGACACCTAGTAGCATATGGTGGCAATCCATCAGAACTAAAAATAAACCTTTCGGTGTAGTTATCTGTGTGATTAAGTTCTTCTATCTTGAGCCCCGATCGGATTAGGGTTAAGGTGAACTCATCAAACCCTAATATCCATCATATGATTAATCATTGGATTCAAGTCCAATATGAAAACTTTAATAGAAACTCTTTCTATTATTTCACTCTGCCATGACCATAGGCTTATGGACTTGATTCTTGTGATCATCTTAGGGCTACTCCTCATCTATCGAGGTAGATAGATTTCCTCTTGGTGCAATCCAATTCCTACAATGAACATGCTATAGCCAACATACACCTCAGGATTTTGAATGGCTAGGAGACCGAGTCATGGTGTAGTCAAACTATAACACCCTCAAGGTAAACTATCGATGTACCTCTGGTCAAAGAATCAGACACACAACTGTAGCTTCGAGCTAGTCATCGATGAGAAGATAAACTTTCTAATGACTGCTTGAGGTGGTCACGCTCAATGCCCTCATTCTCTAACGAGTATCTGTACTCTTACTCCGGTGTCTCTACACCATAGACTCAAGACTCATCTACTATAAAGAAGCGATTGTACACCAACCTTCTAAATCAATCACCATCCTCATGATGATCCTACGGTCAGTAGCATTTTATGAGATTATAATAAAAATTCATATCTTAAATTTTCAACTCTTGAAAATAAAAATTATCATTGCCATTAACTCAAGGGATGTATCACAGATATTAAATATACATTATGATAGAAAATAATCTATTTTATTATTTATAGTTAAAATTATAATTTTATTCTTAGAAGTGTATAACAAGTGTCAGCCAATTTTGGCTTCTAGGACACACATATCTAATAAACTTCCACTAAACCTAAAGCCAATTGGCTATAAATCTAAGTCCCATCTTCTCAAGATGGGCTTCGATCTTCTGCTGGCTTAATGGTTTTGTAAGTGGATCTGCCGCATTATCTGTGGAGTCAACTCTCTTGACCTCGATGTATCCTTTCTTGAGGTAATCGTGGATGAGGTGGTATCGTCGCTCGATATGTTTGGATTTTTGGTGAGACCTCGGTTCTTTAGCAAAGGCTATGGCACCATTATTGTCATAGTACAGAGAAATGGCATCTGATGGCATCACCCCGATCTCTGCGGTGAACTTTTTATTCCAAAATGCATCCTTTACAGCTTTTGACGTAGCAATCTATTCTACTTCCATAGTGGAATATGCTATTACAGTATGTTTGAAACTCTTCCAACTGACAACACCACCATTACACATAAATAGATTTTCAGATGTCGACTTTCAATCATCTATATCGGACATAAAATCTGAGTCTGTATATCCTTGGACTTGGAGTTCTCCATTACCAAAAACCAAGAACATTTTCTTAGTTCTTCTTAAGTACTTAAGGATACATTTCACAGAAGTCTAGTATTCTTCACCTGGATTCAACTGATATCTGTGAAGGAAAATCCTTATTTTTCGGATCAGATTCATTCAGATTAATCAGATCAAGAGATGTATTTCAAAAATTTTTTTCTTTGATCCAGATTAGATTTGGAATATTTCAAATCTGATCTTTATTATTATAATAATTAAAATAAAATAGAGATAAATTAAATTAGATTTAATTTACCTTGATGTAGGGTAATCCTATTATCCATTGATGATCCTATAAGCAGCGAAAGATTCTGGACCTAGCCACGCAAGTGCCTAGCCTCTACTGGTATCCACTTAGGCTGGATCTGGAGATCCTCTTCTCTATCACATCTCCAAAAATTAGATCTGAATCTGATTTGGAGGATCTTCAAAATAGCTTTCGAAGATCAGTAGTTGTCCTTTGCAGCAGCACAACCTTCTAGCTTTCAGTCGCCTTTCTCCCACCTAGATTGCACCAATTGAGATTCCAAACTACTTTGGGCGTAGACAGGAGAGGGAGATGATGGACTTGGCATGGAGGAGGAAGAGAGAGGCAGCCTTGGGGTGTGGAGAATTTCATTGCTCTTTGAGTTGGGCGTAGTGTCTTATTTATAGACTATGCATGATCCAACTCCTCTTCTTCCCAACCAATCACAACCCTTTGTAAAATCAGATCTAAATCTGATTGGTGAGAATAGAGTCCCTTAGATTCATCCTTAGATGGCACCTAAGACCAGTCAAAGTTGGTTCTTAGGAGGAGTCTATTCGGAATCCAAAAGGAAGATGGAGTCCCTATCCAACAAGGATTCTTGGGCGCCTCAAACTTGGGCGCACGCCACCCTTGGCATGCGCCCTCCTCCTTGCCAACTTCTGGTAGGAGGACAAGCCCCTACCAGCTCTCCAATAGGTGCATGACACATGGACAGAAGTCAAAGTATCAATGGTCAACATTTGACCAGTCAAAGGTCAACTTTTGACCAAAGTCAAAGGAACAAGAAATGGCAGGTGACCAAAAATGGCAGGTATTGTCTTACAAAATAAGACAACCCTTTTCTGACTTGGACAGGCTCCAGTCAGACCATAGTGAAGGCCTCTGATTGAGCACAAACTCCTTTGGCTCAGTCAGGACAACTATTTATGATAGTAAAAGAAGAACGTTAGGTTCAATCGAGTGCTAGCACGATTTTCTTGAACCTAATTGAATCTCATTCAGATCAATTGAACTAGATCAGTTCAATTGATGATCACCAGATTCAAACCCTTGTTTGTGTGACCCAGTTAGGTTCAGTTCTGTATGGTAATGGGATATGTCATGATCTCTATCATCGACATCATCGAAACTCCTTTCGATGGATCAGAACTCTTCTGATTCGAACAGCTAGAATGATCGATCATCTAAATCATTCTAATTGCTCCCAAAATCCACCAGTGACACCTAGCAGTATATGGTGGCAACCCATCAGAGCTGAATGCGAACCTCTTGGTGCAGCTACCTGTGTGATTAAGTTCTTCTATCTTGAGCCCCGATCAGATTAGGGTTAAGGTGAACTCGTCAAACCCTAGTCTCTGTCATATGATGTAATCATTCGATTCAAGTCCGAATGTGAAAATCCTAAATAGAAACTCTTTCTATTATTTCACTCTGCCATGGCCATGGGCTTCTGGACTTGATTCTCATGATCATCATAGGGCTGCTCCTCTACCACCGAGGTAGATAGATTCCATCTTGATGCAATCCAGTTCCTACAATGAACATGCTATAGCCAACATACACCTCAGGGTTCCATATGGCTAGGAGACCGAGTAATGGTGTAGTCAAACTATAACACCCTCAAGGTGAACTGCCGATGCACCTCAGGTCAAAGAACCAGACACACCACTGCAGCATCGAGTCAGTCATTGACGAGAAGGTAGACTTCCTAATGACTACTCGAGGTGGTCACGCTCAGTGCCCTCGTTCTCTAACGAGTACCTGTACTCTCGCTCCGGTGTCTCCACACCGTAGACTCAAGACTCATCTACTAAAGAGAAGCGATTGTACACCAACCTTCCGGATCAATCACCATCCTCGTGATGATCCTATGGTCGGGAGCATTTTATGAGTTAATAATGATTATTCATGTCTTAAATTTTCAACTCTTGAAAATATGAATTATCATTACCATTAACTCAAAGGATGTATCACAGACACTAAATACACATATGTGATAGAAAATAACCCATTTTATTGATTATAGTCAAAATTATAATTTTGCCCCTAGAAGTGTATTACAAGTGTCAGCCAATTCTGGCTTCTAGGGCACATATATCTAACAATCTCCCACTTGTCCTAAAGCCAATTGGCTACAAGTCTAAGTCCCATCTTCTCAAGGTGGGCTTCGATCTTCTGCTTGGCCCAACGGCTTTGTAAGTGGGTCTGCCACATTATCTGTGGAGTTGACTCTCTTGACCTCGACGTAACCCTTCTCGAGGTAATCGCGGATGAGGTGGTATCGCCGCTCAATGTGCTTGGATTTTCTGGTGAGACCTCGGCTCCTTAGCAAGGGCTATGGCGCCATTGTTGTCGCAGTATAAGAGGAATGGCATCTGATGGCATTACTCCAATTTCTGCAGCAAACTTCTTGTACCAGAATGCTTCCTTCGCAGCCTCTGATGCAGCGATATATTCTGCTTCCATGGTGGAATCTGCTATCACTGATTTGCTTGGAACTCTTCCAGCTGACAGCACCACCATTGCACACAAACAGACTCCAGATGTCGACTTTCGATCATCTATATCGGACATGAAATCCGAGTCTGTGTATCCCTGGACTTGGAGTTCTCCATTACCAAAGACCAACATCATATCCTTAGTTCTTCTCAAGTACTTAAGGATACATTTCACAGAAGTCCAGTGTTCTTCACCTGGATTTGACTGATATCTGCTTGTGACACTCACAGCATGGGCTATATCAGGTCGTGTACATAGCATGGCATACATGAGGCTCCCTATTGCAGAAGCATAAGGGATCTAAGGGATCTTGCTCATGCGTTTCTATTTCCTCAGGTGTGCTAGGGGCACATCTTCTTGGAAAGATGAATACCATGTCTGAAGGGTATTAATCCCCTCTTAGAGTTTTCCAATACTAAACCTCTTTAGTACTTTCCTCTATGTACATCTTCTGTGAAAGTCCTAGCATCCTATTCGGTCTATCCCTATAGACCTTAATTCCTAGAATAAAGGATGCTTCACCTAGGTCTTTCATGGAGAATTCCTTGGACAACCATATTTTGACTGATGTCAACATGGGAATATCATTCCCAATAAGGAGGATGTCATCCACGTACAATACGAGGAAGACAACAGCGCTCCCACTGACCTTTTTGAAAACACATGGTTCCTCTTCATTTTTGATGAAACCAAACTTTTTGATCACATCATTGAAACGAGTGTTCCAGCTCCGAGATGCTTGCTTAAGTCCATATATGGACCTTTGCAGCTTGCAAACCTTGTGATCAGTATCACTGGATGTGAAACCTAGCGGCTGTTCCATATAGATATCTTCCTCAAGATATCCATTTAAGAATGCCGTTTTTTCACGTCCATTTGCCATATTTCATAATCGAAATAGGCTGCAACGGCAAGCAATGTGCGGATGGATTTTAGCATAGCCACTGGGGAAAAGGTATCCTGATAGTCAATGCCTTCGCGTTGACTATAACCTTTTGCCACTAGTCTAGCCTTGAATGTCTCCACATTTCCCATCTGCACCAATCTTTCTCTTGAAGATCCATTTACACCCAATAGGTACTATACCTTCTGGTGGATCTACCAAGGTCCAGACTTGGTTTGAGTGCATCGAGTCAATTTCTGACTGCATTGCCTCTAGCCATTTCTCGGAGTCGATATCTGATATCGCCTCGTTGTAGGTTTTGGGATCATCACCATGAGCACCATTACCTATGAGGAACATTTTCCTCTACTTTCCTCTGAAATAATACCTAAGTATCTTTCAGGGGGATGGAAAACTCTTTCCGATCTACGAGGTGGAGGAGGTAGTGTTCTTATTGGCTCAACCTGATTTGGTTCCAATTGGTCCTTAGCTCGTTGTACTTGTGAGACTTTCTCATCAAGCTTAATCTGCTTTCCAATGCCGCTATCTTGAATAAACTATTTTTCAAGAAAGATGGCATGTCGACTCACAATCACATTGTGGTCTTCTGGAATGTAGAAATAGTATCCTAATGACTCTTTAGGATATCCTATGAATCGAGCTCTAAAGGACCTAAACTCTAACTTGTCCGCTTGTTGTCTTTTGACATGAGCCGGACAACCCCAAATTCTGAGATGACTCAGACTTGGTTTCTTACCGTGCCATATCTCATACGGTGTGGTAGGAACGGTTTTAGAGGGAACCCTATTCAGTAGATAAATTGAAGTTAACAATGAATGTCCCCAAAGAAAATCAGGGAGGTCTGTGAAGCTCATCATGGATCGGAACCATATCCAATAGAGTCCGATTTCTC
>QRFJ01003648.1:21071-141281 GCA_006176705.1 Cocos nucifera
TGTGAGGTGGAGAGGAGGAGAGAGGTGTGTTTGGCATGGAGGAAAGGGGGATGAAGAGGCTTGGGGCATTGGGGAATTTGAATTACTTTTCAATACTATTTGGAGTTGGGTGTAGGTCTTATTTAGTAGACTATTCTGTGATCCAACTTTTTCTTCCCAACCAATCACAAACTCTTTGTTGAATCAGTCTAAATCTGATTATGTGAGGAATAGAGTCCCCTGGATTCCTCCTAGATGGCACCCTAAGACCAGTCAACAGTTGGTTCTTAGGAAAACTCTAATCGGAATCCAAAAAGGAGTGGAAAGAGTCCCTATCCAACAGGGACCCTAGCGCCTTCCAGCGTGGGTGCATGCCAAGGTGCGTGTCGCCCTCCTTACTTACCAGGTTCTGGACTGGAGGATAAAGGCCTCTACCAGTCTCTAATAGGTGCATTTGGACACGTGGACAAAAGTCAAAGTTATGAATTGCGTCAACATTTGACCAGGTCAAAGATCAACTTTTGACAAAGTCAAAGGATGAAATGGTAGGTGACCAAAAATATAAGGTTTATTGTCTTACAAAAATAAGATAAGCTTTTCTGACTTTGGATATGGCTTCTAGTCAGACCAGGTGAAGGCCTCATGAATGAGGCACAAACTCCTTGTCAGTTTAGGATAACTATTTATGATTAGTAAAAGAAAGAACGTTAGGTTCAATCGAGTGCTTAGCATGATTTTCTGTGAACCTAACTTGAATATCATTCAAGATCAATAACGGAAGTGTTCAAATTGATGATCACCAGATTTCAACCTTATTTGTGTGACCCAGTTAGGGTTTAGTTCTTAATGGCTAATGGGATATGTCATAATCTCTATCATCGACACATCGAAACAATTTCTTTCGATGGATCAGGAGAACTCTTCTGATCGAAAGCTAGAATGATCGATCATCTAACATTCTAATTACTCCCAACCACTAGTGACACCTAGAGTATATGATTGGCAACCCATCAAAGCTGAATTGCGAAACTCTTGGTGCAGCTCCTGTGTGATTTTAAGTTTTCTTCTTTGAGCCTCGATCAGATTTAGGGTTAGGTGAACTCGTCAAACCCTAGTTTTTTATTCAATGATGTATCATTCGATTCAGATCTGATGTGAAAAAGCTAAATAGGAAACTCTTTCTATTATTTTCACTCTACCATTAAGCCATTAGGCTTTCTAAACTTGATTCTCATGATATCAGGGCTGCTCCTCTACCACGAGGTAGATAGATTCCATCTTGGATGCGTCCAGTTCCTACAATGGAACATGCTATAAAAGCCAAACATACACCTCAGGTTCCTAGGCTAGTGAGGATCAGTAGATAATGGTGTATTCCAAACTATAAACACCCTCAATTGTGAACTGTCGATGCACTTAAGTCAAAGGAATCATATCACTACTACAGCATCGAGTTAGTCATTGACGAGAAGGTAGGACTCCTAATTACTTACTCGATGGTGGTCACGCTCTAGTGCCCTCATTCATATATGAGTATCTGTACTCTCACTTTTGATGTTTCCACACCATAGACTCAAGACTCATCTACTTAAAGGAGAAGCGATTGTTTATACCAATCTTTTGATCAATCACCATCCTCGTGGTCCTATTGGTCGCGGAAGCATTTTTATGAGTTAATTAATGATTATCATGTTCTTAAATTTTCAACTCTTGAAAATATGAATTATCATTACCATTAACTCAAAGGATGTATCACAGACACTAAATACACATACGATAGAAAATAATCCATTTTATTGATTTTAGTCAAAATTACAATTTTGCTCCTAGAAGTGTATTAAAGTATCAGCCAATTCTGGCTTCTAGGGCACATATATCTAACATTAGACTCAGAGGTTAGAGTTTGGATTGTAGGCTAACCCAATTGGTTCTGGCTCAATAATTTGGTGTCTATGGTAAGTTTGGTAGATACGATCGACTGATTTTTAATTGGGAGCTACTCGACCTGAATGCATTCTTGTTTGAGTTAATGACATATCTCTTCCACCAGGCTCACTTATCTGAGCCATATCTACTTGACTTAGTTCTGATTTGAGGTGTGTCAATAATTCGAAGCTAACCCAGCCACTAGGTTAGTCATAATGTATGACTATACAAGTTAAGGTTTTAATGACATTCTGATCAATTCTCCCTAAGGAAAAGATATGTCTGAGATCTTCCACCTTGTAGATGGCGGGACCCTTCCTAGGGTATGATTAGTTTTGGCTGGATACAGTGGCCTCAGTTGCACCGGAGATGCACCATGTTCTATTAGGCATGGATGGCTATTGGACTGGAGGATGAGTTAGGCTTAATTTTCGATACGGGATGAGTAGACTCAATTTAGATCCCAGTCTGTGCAAATGGTAGGTCTGACTTAACTAAGGAGTGGATCAATTTCGGATATGGTGAGATTCATGAATTAGAGGACAAAGTTTGGATGCAACCATGATTAGAGATCATTGAACAGAGTTTGTTCATCATGGCTAATCCGTGCACCAATAACTGTTAGGTGAGTGATGAGTCGGGTTGGTGAGACCGTACCATCCCACTAGAAATCCATTAAATCATTGAAGATTTTTGCATTCTTTATAGAGAAGTGTAGGGATCCAAGAAAATAGTGGGAGCTAATTTATTTAAAAAATTAAAAATCTCTAAAATTAAATTGGTCAAGTCATAATTTACAGTATCTAACTAGAATCTTGACTCTCTTAGGAAAATAATCTGCGGTCCACCCATTAGCACGTTCCTGGACACAGATAGACTGACCGACCTAATTTATAAGATTGCTCAGAAATACAAAATTCATTTTGGATCTGAGGAAGTTTAAGCCATGTATGGAATCAGGATCCTCCCACCTTACCAACCCGTTTATCCATTTGTATAGAGAGTTGTCTTCTGAAAAATGGATTAGTCGAAGATAATAAGGCTAGATATTACATGTTGGGCTAGATGTCTAATGAGTCCAAGCCAACATGGAAGATATCGGGACTGCTCCCAACTGTTGGCTCACTGCAGGATGATTTTGTGAACAGAGTTCGACAAGCCAAGTATCAAGTCACGAAAATTGACTTTTAAGGCTTAAATGATGATGGGGCAGTCAGTCAAGATACTGTCTGATGATGATCAAGAACTTGAGAAGAGCTTGAGAAGCTCGTGGAAGTTAGACTGGATCTTAGAATCGATGTTATTTGCCAATCCTTAACTATGCATCGGCCAATCATCATGAATTACCACATGCATAACTTTCAAATTCCTTGGCCAGAATTAATGAACATGTGGTACCACGCTAGCTTTTATGAAAAGATTCTAAAGACTCAGTTCTTGCTATGAACGGACCCTTTTCGAAAAGAAGTCTTCTGAGAAAGAAAAAGAGTCTGGAATAAGTAGAAGGTGAAGGGAGGAAAGAAGAAGAAGGAAGAGCGAAGAAGAAGGGCGCTTGACAAAGAAATAATTCTTTCATTCAAACAGTGCAACGGCCATAGAAAGCTGGAACTGCCCTACTTACCTAGGCACCTTGAAAACAAGAAGGAAGGTCCTTCTGGCAGGGTATGCTCGTTATTTGAGTCTAACTTATGAATTTCTTCTGCATTCCATGTTGGGTTGCTGGACTCTGGTTTAGTCTCATTACTGTGCACTCCATGCAGATCTTGAGAATAGGTCAGGTAGCTTGTAGGGATGGAGACATGATTCTAACACGCAAAATGGAGCAAAGAAGCGTCAATGGTGGGTGCGAACATATACTCTTCGATTACATCCGGTGATTTAGGCTTATTTTAAAGACTAGTTATTAATGTGCCGTGTAGCTAGAGAATTTGATTTTTATTTCATGCTTTTTAGCACTAGAAGGCTATGTGATACTTTCTTCTTAAGGACATTGTAACATTCTTTACGAAGAATAAAATTTGCAAATGATTTCTGATTAACGGTCTTATCACTACATTATTGATGTATCTTTCTAACTTATCAAGCAAAAATCGAATGCCAATATGACTAGGGATAAGTCCAAACGATAGTACATGGCACCTTGAGATTAAGGTCATATAGCCAGAAGATAGGATTCAACAAATTTAGTGAGAAAATGGCTATTGATCCTTAACTTTGAGTCATATCCAATTTGAATTCTTGTTCTTCAAGGCAAATGACTATAACTTCCTTTTGTAGGCATATGGAAAGGGGCCACAGATCTCCTTATTGCTCAGTACATACTGATGTGTTGCGGCCATTTGATGTGCCTGGCTAGAGGCAATTTATGTCTACGTTCATTATCTTTTACATGATTGATCTGGTATGGAGTATTGGTGTATCTGTATGAGAAATATAGATCTGAGCTTTTGAAAGTTAAAGATGATTCAGGACATGAAGTAGAAAATAATCTGAAACACCATTAAGTTCTTCTGTCGGATCAAGGAGGTGAATACCTTAGTCGAAAATTTTCTAGACTATCTCAAGAAAATGGCATAGCTCTCAATGGACTCCAACTCAGGAACACCTTCAACTCAATGGGGTTTAAGAATGAGAAAGTAGACTCTTATTGGATATGGTCCTGATCATGATGAGCTTACACGACTCCTTGATTTCTTTGGAATCTCATTATTAACTTCAATTTATCTACTGGAAATAGGGTTCTCCTCTAAATAACTATTCCTACCAAACGTATGAGATATGGCATGATAATAGAAACCAAGTCTGAGTCATCTCAGATTTGGGATTGTTCCGCTCATGTCAAAAGACAACAAGGGGATAAGTTAGAGTTTAGGTCCTGTAGAGCTGATTCATAGATATCTAAAGGAGTCTTAGTGATACTATTCCTAGCATGTCTAGAAGACCATAATGTGGATTGAGTCGACATTGCGCATCTTTCTTGAAATAGTTTATTCCAAAGATTAGCGGCATGGAAAGCAGATTAAGCTTGATTGAGAAAGTCTCACAAGTATAATGAGTCAAGGACCAATTTGAACCAAATCAGGTTGAGCCAATTAAGAACATTACTCCTCACCTCGTAGATCGAAAAAGAGTTTTCCTATCCTCAAAGATACTTAGGTTATTATTTTAGAGAAGTAGAGAAAATATTCCTCTTAAGGTAATGCGGTGCTCATAGTGATGATCCTAAAGCCTACAATGAGGCGGAATCAGATATCGACTCTGAGAATGGCTAGACAATGCGTCAGAAATTGACTCGATGACTCAAACAGTTTGGACCTGGTAGATCCACCAGAAGGTTAGTACCTATGAGTGTTATGGATCTTCAAGGAGAAAGATTGGTGTAGATGGGAATGTGGAGACACTCAAGGCTAGACTAGTGGCAAAAGGTTATAGTCAATGTGAAGGCATTGACTATCAGGATACTTTTTTTCCAGTGGCTATTGCCTAAAATTAATCCGCATATTCTTATTCATTGCAGGCCTATTTCGATTATGAATATGGCAATGACATGAAAACGATCATTCTTTAAATAAGATCATCTTGAGGAGATATCTATTTATGGGAAATAGCCGCTAGGTTTCCAATCAGTGATACTGATTCACAGGGTTTGCAAGCTGTTTAAAAGGTCCATATATGGACTTAAGCAAAACATTCTCGGAGTTTGGAACACTCATTTCAATAATGTGATCAAATATTTGGTTTTATTCAAAAATGAAGAGGGAACCGTGTCTTCACAAAAAAAGTGTCAGTGGAGCGCTGTTGTCTTCCGTATGTGTACGTGGTATGACATCCTCCTTATTGGAAATGATATTTTTCATGGCGACAGTCAAAAATTGGTGGTCCAAAGAATTCGCCATGAAAGACCCAGGTGAGCATCCTATTCTAGGAATTTAAGGTCTATAGAAATAGACCGAATAGGATGCTAGGACTTTCACAGAGGAGTGTACATAGGGGAAGTACTTAAAGATTGTTTAGTAGAAAAACTCTAAGAGGGGATTAAATACCCTTCAGACATAGTATTCATCTTTTCAAGAAATGTTGCCCTAGCACTCTTAGGAAATAAAATGGCATGAGCAAGATCCCTTATGCTTCTGCAATAGGAGGCCTCATGTATGCCATGCTATGTATACGACCTGATATAGCCCATGCTGTAAGTGTTTAGAAGCAGATTATCAGTCAAATCTAGGTGAATTAACACTGGATTCTGTTAAATGTTATCCTTTAAGACTTAAGAAGGAACTAGAATTGATGTCGGTCTTTATAATTGGAGGAATTCCAAGTCCAGGGATACAACAGACTTCGGATTTTCATGTTCGATATAGATAATTTGGAAAGTCGAATCGGGAGTGTTTGTGGTGCAATAGTGGTCCTTATCAGCTGGAAATTAGTTTAAGCAAACCATGGATAGCAGATTTCCACCATGGAAGTAGAATATATCGTTGCATTCAGAGGGCTGTGAAGGAAGCATTTTTTGGTGCCAAGAAATTTGCTTTAGAAATCAAAGTTAATGCCATTAGATGCCATTCCTCTTACTGCGGATAAAGAATGGTGCCATAGCTCTTGTAAAGATCCGAGGGTCTCAACAAAAATCCAAGCACATTAAGCAGCGATACCACCTCATCCGCGATTACCTCGAGAAGTGTTACGTCGAGGTCAAAAGAGTCAATTCTGCAAGACAACGCGGGCGACCCACTTACAAAGCATTGGATAAACAAAAAGATCGAAGCTTACCTTGAGAAGGATGGCCTTAGATTTGTAGCCAATTGGCTTTAGGACAAGGTGGAAGATTTGTTTAGATATATGTTGCCCTAGAAGTCAGAATTGGCGCAGACATTGTTACACTTCTAGGGGCAAAAATTATATTTTGACTTAATCAAAAATGGCTTATTATCTTATCACATTTGTGGTATTTAGTGTCTGTGATACCATCCTTGAGTTAATTGGTAATGATAGTTCAATTTTCAAGAGTTGAAAATTTAAGACATGAATAATCATTACTAACTCATAAAATGCTTCCGACAATAGGATCGTCATAAGGATGGTGTTGATTCGGAAGGTTTGTGTACAATCGCTTCTTTTAGTAAATAGTCTTGAGTCTACGGGTGTTGGGATGAAGAAAAAACCTAATTTTTCGGACCAGGTTCGTTCAGATCTAATCGGATCAAGAGATATATTTCAAAAATTTTACTTTTAATCCAGATCAGATCTAGGATATTTTAGATCTAATTTTTATTATTTTAATAGTTAAAATAAATTTAGATAAATTAAATTAAATTTAATTTACCTTGAAGTGCGTAATCCTATTACCCGTTGATGATCCTATAAGCAACGGAAGGTTCTAGATCTAGCCACGTAAGTGCCTGGCCTCTACCGGTATCCACTCGGGCTAGATCTAGAGATCCTCTTCTTCTCTATCACATCTTCAAAAATCAGATTTGGATCTGATCTTTGAGGATCTTCAAAATAACCTTTCGAGTCAGAGTTGTCCTTTGCTCGTGTGCAGCCTTTCATAGCTTTCTGTCATCTTTTTCTCGTCTGGATTTGCACCAACAAGAACCCAAACCACTTTTGCATGGTAAAAAGAGCGGAGAAGTTTTTGGCATGGAGGAGGAGAGGAGAGGGAAGCTTGGGGCATTGGGAATTGATATTTTTTTCCAATTGCTCTTTGGCTGGGCGTAGGGTCTTTATTTATGACTATGGCATGATCCAACTCCTCTTCTTCCCAACCAATCACAACCCTTTTAAGAAATTTAGATCAAATCTGATTAGTGGAATAAAGTCCTTGGATTCCTCCTTAGATGGTGGCTAAGACCAGTCCAAAGTTGGTTCTTGGAGAACTTCTAATCGAAATCCAAAAAGAAGATTGGAGTCCCTGTCCAACAGGGGACTCCTGGGCGCCTCCAGCTTGGGCACACGCCAAGGGTGGCGTGCGCCACCCTTGGGCATGTGCCCTCCTCCTTGCCAGGTTTTCTGCCTAGGGGACAAGCCCTACCAGCTCTCCAATAGGTGTGCGACATGTGGACATAAAGTCAAAGTATCATATTGGTTCAATATTTGACCAGTCCAAGGTCACTTTTGGACCAAAGTCAAAGGGACGAGAAATGCAGCGTGACCAAAAATGGGCAGGTAATGTTTCTTACAAATAAGATAACCTCTTTTGACTTGGGACAGGGCTCCAGTCAGATCAAGTGTAAGGCCTCTGATCGAGCACAAACTCCTTTGCTCAGTTCAGGACAATCTTATTTATGGTAGTAAAGAAGAACTGTTAGGTTCAATCAAGTGCTAGCACGTTTTCTTGAACTAATTGAATCTCATTCCAGATCAATTGAACTGGATCAGTTCAATTTGATGATTCACCAGATTCAAAAACCTTTATTGTGTGACCAGTTAGGTTCAGTTCTGTATGGTAATGGGATTATCTCCCATGACTTCTACATCGACATCATCGAAACTTCCTTTCGATGGTCAGAACTTCTTCCGATTTTGAACAGTTTAGAAATGATCGATTTCATCTAAATCATCGAATTGCTCCCAAAAAGGGTCCACCAATGACATCAGCAGTTATATGGTGCAACCCATCAGAGCTGAATGCGAACCTCTTGGTGCAGCTACCTGTGTGATTTAAGTTCTTTATCTTAAGCCTAAAAGGATGGAAGAACTCAATACCCCCTCATTATGATAATCCATCGATTCAGAATCCGGTTAATGAAAGGCTAAATAGAACTCCTTCTATATTTCACTCTACCATTGATCATGGGGGTTTTGACTTGATTCTAGATGATCATCATTAGGGCTGCTCCGTTCTACCCCGGAGGTAGATAGATTCCATCTTGATCTATTTCCAGTTCCTACAATGAACATGCTATTATAGCAACGTACCACCTCAGGGTTCTGTATGGGCTAAGAGGACCGAGTAATGGTTTAGTCAAACTATAACACCCTCAAGGTGAACTACCGATGCACCTTAGGTCAAAAAAACCAGACACACTACTGCAGCATCGAGTCAGTCATTTTGATGAGACGGTAGACTTCCTAATGACTACTCGAGGTGGTCACCCCGTGCCCTCGTCTCAATAAGTACCTGTACTCTCGCTTTAATGTTCTTTCACAGGCATAGACTTAGACTTCATCTACTAAAGAGAGAAGCCGATTGTACACCAACCTTTCGGATCAATCACTATCTCATGATGATTCCTATTGGTCGGAGCATTTGAGTTAATAATGATTATTCATGTTTAAGTTTCAACTTCTTAAAAATTATGGAATTATCATTACCATTAACTCAAAGGATGTATCACAGACACTAAACACACATATGTGATAGAAAATAATCCATTTTAGTATTTATAGTCAAAATTACAATTTTGCCCCTAGAAGTGTATTATAAGTGTTAACCAATTTTGGCTTCTAGGGAACATATATCTAACAATGGAGACACCGGAGCAAGAGTACAGGTACTCATTAGAGAATGAGGGCACTGAGCATGACCACCTCGGAGTAGACATTAGGAAGTCTACCTTCTCGTCAATGACTGACTCGATGCGACAGTTGTATGTTCTGGTTCTTTGACCTGAGGTGCTTCGGTAGTTCTCCTTGAGGGTGTTATAGTTTGACTACACCATAACTCGTTCTCCTAGCCATTCGAAATCCTGAGGTGTATGTTAGTCTATAGCATGTTCATTGTAGGAAACTGGGATTGCATCAAGATGGAATTTATCTACCTCGGTGGTTAGAGACAGCAACGCTATGATGATCATGAGAATCAAATCCAGAAGGGCCCATGGCCATGGCTTGTTGAAATAATTAGAAAGAGGTTTCTATTTAGGTTCAATCGATTTGAATCGAATTATTACATCATATGACAGAAACTAGGATTGATGAGTTCACCTTAACCCTAATCTGATCGGCTTCAAGATTATTAAGAAACTTAATCACACAGTGTAGCTGCACCAGGAGGTTCGGCATTCAGGCTTCTAATGGGTTGCACCTTATGTGCTAGGTGTCACTAGTGATTTTGAGCAATTAGAATGATTTAGATGATCGATCATTCTAGCTGCTCGAATCAGAAGAATCTGATTCCATCAAAAGAAGTTTTGATGATGTCGATATAGAGATCATGAATATCTCTTACCATATAGAACTTGAACCTAACTGGGGATCACACAAATAAGGTGAATTATAGTGATCATCAATTAAAACTGATCCAGTTCAATTGATCTAAATGAGATCAATTAGGTTCAGGAAATCATGCTAGCACTCGCTTGGAACCTAATGTTTCTTCTTTACTATCATAATAGGTGTCCTGACTGAGCCAAAGGAGGTTTGATGCTCGATCATAGGCCTTCACTGGTTCTGACTGGAGCCTGTCGGTCAGAAAAAGGGTTGTCTTATTTTGTAAGACAATCTACCATTTTTGTTCACCTTGCCATTTTTCTGTCTCCTTTGATTTTTGGTTTCAAAAGTTGACCTTTGATTGCAGTCCAAAATATTGACCATTGACACTTGACTTCTGTCCCGTGTCATGCCACCTATTGGAGAGCTGTGGAGGCTTGTCCCCTGCCCAGAAACTGAGCAAGAGGAGGGGGGTGGCACGCCCAACCTTAGAGCACCCAGGATCCTTTTGGAGAGGGACTCTATCTCCAGATTGGATTGTTGATTAGACTCCTCCTAAGAACCAATTCTTGACTTGATTCTAGGCACCATCTAAGGTGATCCAAGGGATTCTATCCCACCAATCAGATTAGATCTGATCTTCAACCAAAGGATTGTGATTGAATTTGGGAAGAAGAGGGAGTTGGATCATGTATTAGTCTATAAATAAGATTCCTACGCCTAACTCAAAAAGCAATGCAATTCTCCTACGGACCTAAGGCTGCCTCTCTTCCTCCCAATGCCAAGTCATCTTCTCCCTCTCCTCTCCATGCCCAAAAAGTTTGGGATTCAGTTTGGTGCAATCTAGGTTGAGAGAAGGCGACAGAAAGATAAAAGCTGCACTGCTGAAAAGACAACCGTGATCTTACGAAGGCTTATTTTGAAGATTCTCCAATTAGATTCTGATATGATTTTTATTGGAAGACGTGTAGAAGAAGAAGAGGATCTCCAGATCCAGCCATTGGGACTTCTTGATTCCTGTTTGTTCGAAAACAAATGGAAGTCATTGATTATACAGGTCTTATTTGATCATAGAGGTCCTGACATATAGACTCAGAGTCTAGAGCGTGGGACTCTTTGGTCAAAAGAGTCCCAGGTCCAGTGGGACTCTTGGACACTAGGACTCCAGAATTTAAGGACTCAGGGTCTCAACCTAATAGGACTCTCGATCGAAGAGTCTCTCTCTAATGAGACTTCTTGACCATAGAGCCTTAGTTTGAGGGGACTCTTCACCATGCCATCAATCCAGGTTAGGAACCTCTACTGTTGTGCGTCTCCATAGGTTGAATCTAAGGCCGATAGATAAGAACTAATTTTCTGTATTAATTGAAGTGATCATCTAGCAATGGTACCCGATTGTTCGGATAGATTCGAATAGTCGCCAATCACAACTTCAGACCTACCTGAACTTATTGGTCTACTGTATAATTTATCCCAATGACCTCTTATGTAATAGATGATTCGAGTTTGACTGTCAATCCTAGAAAAATACATCTATATCGTATCTTAAGCCAATTAGTCTGTGACTCATCACTAAGACTAATCCTAGCCAGGCTTTGCTAATTGAAACAAATTGAACATAAGCTTCCTTGAAACCAGGAGTGGTCAATCCATCTTAATACATACACTGACTTCCTTTAGTACTTGATTGTGCCCAAAATCTTTCATCATGAATTTAAATCAGGTTAGTCTACACCAAAGCATAGTTGAGTTGCTTGAAAGTCACTATGATGATCTCAGGTCGAAGGGACAGTGATAACCCATTATTTCTATTAGAGCAATTCTTGTATGTAGAAAAGCTCTTGAGTTGGTCACATTCAGCTGCAGATGTACCCATATATCTCACTTGCTGCCATACTAAAGTTCTCAAACACTCCTTGGTTATGAGGACAACCAAGCTATAAGACACACAATATCTATTTACTTGATAAACATTATCGTCCCGAAGTAACAACGTATTCTTTTGGTCGTAAATAATTTAAGGATAAAGATAAATCCTCCTTTTGTCGAATCTAGGATTAGTCCTAAGGGACCTTCATCACACATAGAAGTTTATTGAAGATAATAAAATTATAATTAAAATTGCTAAAATAATTTTTATTTAATTATAATTCATATATAAGTATAACAAGTAGCACAATCGTCAACAGGCTGAAATGATTAGCTTTGGGACATATTTTCAACAATTCTCCATGACTAAAGCCAATCGAATATAGTATCTAATTACCTATCTTTCAATGAAGTTGTTTGGAGACTCTTCACTGCAACAGCTTTAATCAATGATCCGGCTAGGTTCTCTTTTTTTCGTCGATCTTTCTTAAAGGGTCGACATCACCTCGATCCTAATTTGCTCGGATAAATGGAAGCGGCGCAGAATATGCTTCGTCCGGCTGTGTGCCATAGGTTCCTTCACCTGAGCAATGGCTTTAGAGCTTACCAAATAGAGCAGAACTTAGACCATCAAAGAAGGCGTGCTTACTTTGAGCTCGATGATGGAATTTTTTCAGCCACACCACTTCTTTTGGCAGCATCTAATGCAGTGACATACTCCACCTCGCCAAACTGAATCGCCACAGGTTTGCTGCTTTTTTTGGAACTTTTTTCAGTAGACAGTTTTCCACCATTAAGGATAAATATATAATCCCACACATTTCTATCATCATGATCAAACTTAAAAATTGGAGTCTATGAGCCCCATAAGTTTTAAATCTGATATCATCATATATAAGCCACTTGATCCTAGATTTTCTTAAAATACTTCAGATGGTTTTTAATAACCTTCAGGATCCTTTAGATCAGTATGTATCTACTCACACCTTAGTGAGGTATGCCACATCTTATCACGTACATGGCAAGCGACATTATTAGACCTACCATCGAAGCATATGGTATTCTACTTATATAGCTCTCTTTCTAGGAGAGGTATTTTTGGAACCAATCCTTTCTTTGAAAGAAAAATTTCATGGCACTATCGCGTTAGATTAGCCTTTCTTGAATTTCTCCATTGCCTGAATCTATTTCAGCATAGTGTCAATAAACGTAGACTGAACATCCAAAGCATATTTTATATCTTAATCTATAGATCTTCATCTCTAGGATTAATAGGGAAGCTTCTTCATAGATCTTTTCTGGAGAACTATGATGACAGCGGATCTTATCCTTGCTAATGTTAGAAATATTTCATTTTCGATTTTGGAGGAAATGTCATTCCACATACAATATTAGGAATACTATTACTGGACCATTAGCCACTTGTATATGCAGAGCTCTTCTTCATTTTTAACGAAGCCAATACGTTTTGATTATTCTATCAAATCATAGGTTCCAGCTTTGAGATGCCTGCTTCAGTCCATAAATGGACCTTTGAAGCTTACACACCTTAGACTCATCTATGGATGTGAATCCTCAGGCTGTATCATATACACCTCTTCATCCAAACATCTCCATTTAGGAAAGTCACTCTTCACCATTCATCTACCAGATTTCATATCTAGTATGCGGCAGTAATAGCAAGCATAATCTGAATAGATTTTAGCATTGCCACAGAAAGAAAATGTCTTCATAGAATACCATTAACGTTGACTTAATACCCCTTGGACAACGGATGGGTTTTATAGTCTCTACCTTTCTTCTGCATTCCTTTTCCTTTTGAAGGACCCACTTACACTATGGTTTACCCCTTTAGGTGGGTCAATAATGTTCATAACACATCCCTTCATGGATTTCATTTTTGGATTTCATGGTCTCAAAGCCATTCTCAGAGTCAGATCTCTGCATTGCATCCATATAGATGATCGGATCTGATCGTTCTTCATCAAGTTCGATATAGGATCCCCATCTCGGGATCAAGAAATCATTAGTATCTATCCAGTTGATGTGGGTACTTTATAGATCTTCTTAAGAGTGCTTACATGAAGTTCTGGGGCTTGATCTAATCAGATCAGCTCATGTATCAACAACTTGTTGTCTGATTCTCCACCTATAGTACTTCATTCAAGTTCAATTTTAAAGGCATTAGTTCGTCATCAAGGAACTTTTTTTTTGTAAAAAGAATTGCCTTAAGACTGACAAACACTTTTTGCTCATCAGAAAGTTAGAATTAGTTGAAGAAAAAATCTAATTTTTTGGATCAAGTTTGTCAGATCTAATTGCGATCAAGATGAGATATTTTCAAAAAAATTTTCTCTTTGACTTAGATCAATTTTGAGGACCTTTCAGATCTGATATTATGATCTAATAAAAAAAAAATAAAATAAAAAATAAAGAATAAATTAAATCTAAGTTAATTTTTACCTTTTAGCGGATAATCAAATATCGTGGTGATGATCCTAATGTCTCCCTGAGGTTCTAGATCAGCCACGCAAGTGTCTGGGCCTCTACCGATATCTACTCAGATTAGGAATTCTGAAGATCTTCTCCTTCTTTATTCGACTTCTCCTAAATATCAGATCTGATTTGATTTGGAAGATATTCAAACTTCCTTTTGAATGATCTGTGTCTCTCGCCAGATGATCTCCTTCTTTTCCTTTGCCTTCTCGTTCCTTATTGTTGATCGCACCAACTGAAGCCTAAAAATTTCTTGGGCGTGGATAGGAGAGAGAAGGACCTGGAAGATGGCATGGAGGAGGAGAGGACAACTTGTGGCAATGGCAAATGGAGCAAGGAGATCTAAATCCTAGGCATAGATAGGATTTGATATAGACTCTTGTGTGCCATGCAGTTGCCTACAATCATCCGCCAATCACGGCCTTTTTGTGTAATCCAGATCTAAATTCAGATTGATGGATGGCATCATCTGATCTAACGATAGAATAAGCCCTTGAATCATCCTTTAGATGGCTGCCATGAACTGTCAAAGACAATTCTTTGAGCAGCCAACTAGGTTGAATTCCCTCGAAGCAACCTCGATCCCCATCTGTTGTCAGGATCCAGGGCTTATCCTACCATGGGGCACATCTTCCCTAGGCATGCACCCTCATCTATCTCTATTTCTTTTTAGCAGGGGACAAGTCCATAAATGTTCTCTCCTATGGTGCATTGACACCTGGGCAATTGTCTAAGTATCAAAGGTCAAATGTTGACAAATGTCCGAAATAGGATTTAGCAGTATCGAAAAATGGCAAGGTGTTATCTCAAATTCATCTCATAACATTAAAGAACAACTCTTTTCTAACCTGGACAAACTTCAGGTCAAACCAAGAAAGGTCTCTGAGTGAGCCCAAATATATTTGGCTTAGTAGACAACTTTATGATAATTAAGAAGACAGATTAGGCCTCAATCGTTTTGCTAGCATCATTTTCTTGAGCTCTAATTGAATCTAATTCAATAATTGAACTGAGATTAGTCAATTGGATGATATCGAATCAAATCCTTATTTTGTGTAACCCCATTAGGTTCAGTTATATGTTAATGTATGAATATGTCACGATCTCTCATCATGACATCATACAAACACTATTCGGCATGGATTCAGAACTTTTCTGATCATGAACTGTATGCATTGATATCTAAATCATCTAATCGCTCTCAAATATCCAGTGATACTAGTAGCATATGGTGGCAACCATCAGAACTAAAATAAACTTCGGTGTAGTTACCGTAGTGTTAAGTTCATTCTATCTGAGCCCCGATCGGTTAGGTTAAGGTGACTGTCACAAACCCTAATATCCATATATGATATCTTGCGATTCAATCCAATATTAAACTTTATATAGAAACTCTTTCTATTATTTCACTCTACCATGACCATAGAGGCTTATGGACTTGAATTCTCGTGATCATTTAGGCTCTCCTCATCTATGAGGTAGATAGATTCTCCTCTTGGTGCAATCCAATTTCTACAATGACATGCTATACCAAATACACCTTAGATTTTGAAAATGGCTAGGAAGAACCGAGTCATGGTGTAGTCAAAATGTAACACCCTCAAGGATTAACTACGATGTACCTCAGGTTTCAAAGACAAGACACACAACTGTAGCTTCGAGCTTAATCATCATGAGAAAGTAATTCACAATGACTGCTCGAGGGTTGGTCATGCTCAGTGCCCTTATTCCTCAAAGAGTTATCTGTACTCTAGCTCCGGTGTCTCTACAAGATTCATGAGCTCACTCATGAGCGTTTGTACACCACTCTAATCATCAAGCTCTGAGGACTACGTCATAGATTTTATTTGGTGCAATAATTTAAATAATTATGCTATTGCCAATACCAATTTGAATCTAAAATCGGTTCATGGTGTGAAAATAACACCCATTAGTACTTTGCACTTAGTCAAGGAGAATGTATCACAACTTAGCTTACAGTCATCGATAGAATATCTAATGACCTGCTGAGGTCAATGCTTATGCTATCTAGAGACAACTCTAATTTCGCAATAAATAAGACTTATTATATAAAGTGATATTACCAACATTTCTATCATCCTCATGATATATGTCGAGCTTTAAGTAATGTATTCTAATTTTTAACTCTAAAGTATCTTGAACTCAAGTATCACAACTTATAAAATATTTAATTAAGCAATATAATTATCCTTAGAGGTTCAGTTGCAATTCTGGCTTCAGCACACATATCTAAACAAACTTCCACTAGAACCTTAAAGCCAATTGGTTATAACTCTATAGGTTCCATCTTTTAAGATGGGCTTCGATCTTCTGCTGGCTTCACATCAGGTTTTGTAAGTGGTCTTATTTGCTACAATTAATCTAAGGAGTCACTCTCTTGACCGTTGAGTATCCTATTCTTAGGAATCGTGGATTGAGAGGTATCGTCTGTCGAATGTGTTGTGGATTTTTGTGAGACTCGATTCTTTAGCAAAGGCTATGGCACCATTGTCAGTAGTACAAGAGAATGGCATCGTAATGGCATCACTTCCCGATTCTCTCGGAACTTTCTTATTACCAAGAATGCACTTTACTAGCTTTTGAGTGCAGATTATCCTCTAGCTTTCCTATGGGAACTATGTATTATTGTATGTTTGAACTCAACTGATCACACACCATTACACATTGACAATAGATTTTCCAGATGTCGAACTTTCGATCATCTATATCGGACATAAAATCTTGAGTTATATCCTTCCTGACTTGGAGTTGTCCCATTTAACCAAAAAACCAAGAACATTCTTAGTTCTTCTTAAGTACTTAAGGATACCATTTTCACAGAGTCTAGATATTTCATACTGTTGACGATTTCTCTGATATCATGTTGAAGGAAATCCTCTATTTTTCGATAGTTCATTCAGATTATCAGATCAAGAGATTATTTCAAAATTTTTTCTTTGATCCAGATTCAGATTTAATATTCAATCTGATTTTATTATTAATAATAAATTAAAATAAATAAGATAAATTAAATTAATTTAATTTACCTTGATGTAGGGTAATCCTATTACATTGATGATCCTGATAGCAGCGAAAGTTTCTGACTAGCCACGCAAGTGCCTGCCTCTACTTTGTATCCACTTAGCTAGGATCTGAGATCCTCTCTTCTCTATCACATCTCCAAATATTAGATCTGAATTGATTTGGAGGATCTTCAAAATTAGCTTTCAGAGATCAGAGTTGTCCTTTGCAGCAGCACACCTAGCTTTCAGCGGCCCCCCTAGATTGCACCAATTAGATCCAAACTACTTTTGGGTCGTAGAAGGAGAGGGAGATGATGGACTTGGCATGGAGGAAGAGAGAGGCAGCCTTGGGGGTGTGGAATTCTTTCATTGCTCCTATTGGTTGGGCGCGAGGTCTTATTTAGACATTGCTGATCCAACTCTCTTCTTCCCAACCAATCACAACCTTTGTAAATCAGATCTAAATCCTGATTGGTGAGAATAGAGTCCCTTGATTCTCCTTAGAGGTTGCCTAAGACAGTTCAAAAGTTGAGTCTTATGATCGAATCCAAAAGGAGATGGAGTCCCTATCCAACAAGGATCTCTGGGCCTCAACTTGGGCGCACGCCACCCTTGGGTATGCGCCTCCTCCTTGCCCCATTCTGGTAGGGGACAAGCCCACCAGCTCTCCAATAGGTGCAGTGCGAAATAATGGAAAGAAAAGATCAATGGTCAACATTTGACCAGTCAAAGGTCAACTTTTTGACCAAGTCAAAGGACAAGAAATGGCAGGTGACCAAAAATGGCAGGTATTATCTTACAAAATAAGTAAACCTTTTCTAACTGGAAGGCTCCAGTCAGACCAAGTTGAAGCCTCTGATGGAGCACAAACTCCTTTGGCTCAGTCAGGACAATTATTTATGATAGTAAAAGAAGAACGTTAGGTTCAATCGATGCTAGCAGATTTTCTTGAACCTAATTGAAATTCTCATTCAGATCAAGAACTGGAATATTTCTAATTGATGATCCCAGATTCAACACCTTTTTGTGTGACCCAGTTAGGTTTAGTTCTTATGGTAATGGATATGTTCATATCTCTATCTCGACATCATCAAACTTTTTCGATGGATCAGAACCCTGATTCGAAAGCTAGAATGAATCGATCATCTAAAACATTCTTATTGCTCCCAAAATCCACGTGACACCTGCCGTATATGCGGGAACCCATCAGAGCTGAAGCGACTCTTGGGTAGCTACCTGTTGATTAAGTTCCTTCTATCTGAGCTCCGATCAGATTAGGGTTAAGGGTGAACTCGTCAAACCTAGTTTCTGATCATATGATGTAATTTCGATTCGAGTTCGATGTGAAAATCTAAATAGGAAACTCTTTCTATTATTTCACTCGCCATGGCCATGGGGTGCTCTGGACTTGATTCTCATGATCATCATAGGGCTGCTCCTCTACCACCAAGGTAGATAAGATTCCACATTTGATGCATCAGTTCTACAATGAACATTCTTAGCCAACATACACCTTAGGGTTTCGAATGGTCAGGAGACCAGTTATGGTGTGTCAAATATAACACCCACAGTGAACTGTCGATGCACCTAGATCAAAGAAACAGAACACCACTGCAGCATCGAGTCAGTATTGACGAGAAGGTAGACCTCTAATGACTACTCGGGTGGTCCAGCTCAGTGCCCTTGTTCTCTAACGAGTACTGTACTCTTGTCAGTGTCTCCACACCATAGACTCAAGAACTCATCTACTAAGAGAAAGCGATTTGTACACCAACCTTTCAGATCAATCAATATCCTCGTGATGATTCTATATGGTTGGAGAGCATTTTATGAGTTAATAATGATTATTCATGTCTTAAATTTTCAACTCTTGAAAATATGAATTATCATTACCATTTCCAAAGGATGTATCACAGCACTAAATACACCATAGTGATTGAAAATAACATTTTATTGATTTAGTAAAATTAAATTTTGCCTAGAAGTGTATTACAAGTGTCAACCAATTCTGGCTTCTAGGGCTATATATCTAACAATCTCGCACTTGTCCTAATAAGCTCAATTGTGCTACAAGTCTAAGTCCATCTTCTCAAGGTGAGACTTCGATCTCTTCTATGTGTCCCAACGGCTTTGTAAGTGGGTCTGCGCTTGTCTGTAGAGTCGACTTCTCCTTGACCTCGACTTAACCTTCTCGAGTAATCGGATGAGGTGGTACTCAGCCACTCAATATGCTTGGATTTTATGTGAGACCTGTCGACTCCTTAGCAAGGGCTATGGCACATTATTGTCAGCAGTATAGAAGGAATGGCATCTGATGGCATTAACTGCCAATTTTTGCAGCAAAACTTCTATATAACAGAATGCTTCCTTCGCAGCCTTTGATCAGCGATATATTCTGCTTTTATGTAGAATTGCTTAATCATGTTTTGCATTGAATCCTTCAGCTGACAGCACCCACTCATTGGCACAAAACAGGAGACTCCCAGATGTACGACTTCGATCATCTACATAGAATGAAATTCCGGTCATGTTATCCCTCTGGACTTGGAGTTCTCCATTACAAAGCCACATCATATCCTTAGTTCTTCTTTAAGTACTTAAAGGATATATTTCACAGAAGTCCAGTTGTTCTTCTTCACCTGGATTTTGCTGATATCTGCTTGTGCACTCCACAGCATGGGCTATATCAGGTCGTGTAAACATAGCATGGCATTACATGAGGTCCCTATTGTAGAAGCATAAGGGATCTTGCTTCAATGCATTTATTTTCCTCAGGTGTGCTGGGGCACATCTTCTTGGAAAGAATGGAATACCAATGTCTGTAAGGGTATTAATCCCCTCTACTTAGAGTTTTCCATACTAACCTCTTTATACTTTCTCTAATGTACATCTTTGTAAAAGTTCTAGCATCCTATTCGCGTCTTCTCTATATAGACCTTAATTCCTAGAATAAGGATGCTTCGCTAGCGTTTCCTGGAGAATTTCCTTGGACAACCATAATTTGGATATGTTTGTCAATCATAGGAATATCATTGCCAATAAGGAGATATTATCCACGTACAATCAGGAGACAACTAGGCTCCTACTGACCTTTTTGAAAATACATGTTCTACTTCATTTTTTGATGAAACCAAAATATTTTAATCACATCATTGAAAAACTAGTGTTCCAGCTCCGAGATGCTTGCTTAAGTCCTATATGGACCTTTTGTAGCTTGCAAACCTGTTAGATCAGTATCACTGGATGTGAAAACCTAATGGCGTTTTCTCCTATAGATATCTTCCTCAAATATCCATTTTAAAGAACGCGATTTTCACTCCATTTGCCATATTTTCATAATCAAAAATAGGCTGCAATAGGCAGCAATTGGCGGATGGATTTTAGCTAGCCACTGGGCGAAAATGTTCTTATAGTTAATCCTTCGCATTGATCTATAAACCTTTTGCCACTAGTCTAAGCCTTGAATGTCTCCACTGTTCCATTGCACCAATCTTCTCTTGAAGATCCATTATAGCTCAATAAGGTACTATACACTTCTGGTGGATTCTACCAGGTCTTCAGACTTTGTTTGAGTGCATCGAGTCAATTTCTGACTGCATTGCCTTTTAATATTTTCTCAGAGTCGATATTGTATTGCCTCGTTGTATGATTTTGGGATCATCACCATGAGCACCATTACCTACGAGGAACATTTCCTCTACTTTCTCGAATAATACCTAAGTTTCTTTTCAGGAGGATGGAAAACTTTTTTTCGATTCTTTGAGGGGAGGAGTAGTTTCTTATTGGCTTACCTATTTGTTCCAATTGGTCCTTAGCTCATTGTACTTGTGCAGACTTTCTCATCAAGCTTTAATTCTGCTTTCCAATGCCACTATCTTATAAAACTATTTTCAAGAAAGATGCCCCCCATCTGTCGAGTCATAATCACATTATGGTTCTCTGGAATGTAGAAATAGTATCATAATGACTCTTTAGATTATCCTATGAATCGAGCTCTGAAGGACCTAAAACTCTAACTTATCCACTGTTTGTCTTTTTGACATGGACGAACAATTCCAAATTTTGAGATGACTCAGACTGGTTTCTTATCATTGCCCATATCTCATTACGGGTTTGTGGTTTAGGAATAGTTTTTTAGAGGGAACCTTTCAGTAGATAATTGAAGTTAATAATGATTCATTTTCAAGAAAAATCACAGGAGGAGGTCGTGAAGCTTCATCATGGATCAGACCATATCCAATAGAGGGTCTGATTTCTCATGTTCTGAACCCCATTGAGTTGAGGTGTTCCTGGTGGAGTCCATTGAGAGACTATGCCATTTTCCTTGAGATAGTCTAGGAATTTTCGACTAAGGTATTCACCTCCTCGATCTGATCAAAGAATCTTAATGAGTTTTTCAAGTTTATTTTTCTACTTCATGTCTGAATTCTTTAAACTTTTCAAAAGCTTCAGACTTGTGTCTCATAAGATACACATACCCATACCTAGATAGATCATCGGTAAAGATAATGAAGTAGACAAAATTGCCTCTAGCCGGCACATCAAATGGGCCGCACACATCAGTATGTACTAGGGCAAGGAGATCTGTGGCCCTTTCCCCATGTCCTACAAAAGGGAGTTTAGTCATTTTGCCTTGAAGACAAGATTCACAAGTTGGATATGACTCGAAAGTCAATGGACTCAATAGCCCATTTTTCTCCAATTTGTTGATCCTATCTTCTGCTATATGACCTAATCTCAGGTGCCATAGATACCTATCATTTGGACTATCCCTAGGTCATTTGGCATTCACGTTTTGCTCGATAGTTAGAACAGATACATCAATATGTAGCTGATAAAGATCGTTAATAAGAAAACCATTTGCAATTTTATTTCTTTCATAAAGAATGTTACAATGGTCCTTAAAGAAGGTAATCACATAGCCTTCTAGTGCTAAGCATGAAATAGAAATCAAATTCCTACTAGCTGCAGGCACATAATAACAAGTCTTTCAAAACTAAGTCTAAACCAGATGGTAATCGAAGAGGGTGTATGTTCCACCACCACTGCAGCAACTCTTGCTCCATTTTCGACGTGTAGGATCATGTCTCCATCCCTCAGCCTCCTGCTATCCTCAAGATCCTGCATGGAAGTGCACAGATGAGCACTAGAACCAGAGTCAAGCACCCAACTGGATGCAGAAGAAATCATAAGGTTAGACTCAATAACGAGCATACCTCCAGAAGGACCTTCCTTCTTGTTCTTCAGGGTGGCCAGGTAAGTAGGGCAGTTCCGCTTCCAATGGCCGTCGCTGTTGCAATGGAAAATACTTTTCTTTGACAGCGGCCTTCTTCTTCGGCTCTGCCTTCTTCTTCTTTCCTCCTTCCACCTTCTATTTTTTTGCAGACTTCTTTTTCTTTTCAGAAGACTTTCTTTTGGAAGAAGTCCGTTCCATAGCAAGAACTGAGCCTTTAGAACCTTTCATAGAAAGCTCAGCGGTGACCAGCATATTCATTAATTCGGCCAAGGAATTTTGAAGTTTATGCATGTGGTAATTCATGATGAATTGCCCATATGCATCAGTCAAGGATTGCAGAATAACATCGTTCTGCAGATCCAAGTCTAACTTCACACCGAGCTTCTCAAGCTCTTCCAAGTCCTTGATCATCATCAGACAGTGATCTTGGACTGACTGCCCATCATGCATCTTAGCCTTAAAAAGTCATTTCGTGACTTGATACTTGGCTGCGCGACTCTGTTCACCAAACATCTCCTGCAGGTGAGCCAACATTTGGCGAGCAGTCCCGATATCTTCATGTTGGCGCTGGAGCTCATCAGACATCGAGCCCAACATGTAATATCTGGCCTTATTATCTTCGTCTATCCATTTTTTCAGAGACGCTCTCTGTTCAAGTGGATGGACGGGCTGGTAAGGTGGGAGGGTCCTGGTCCAATACATGGGTTAACTTCTCGGAACCCAAAATTATTTTGTAGTTCCTGAGCCAATCTTTATAATTGGGTCCGGTCAGTCTATGTGTGTCCAGGATACGTGCCAATGGGTTGGACGCAGATATTTTTCTGTAGAGAGTCAAAGATTCTAGTTAGATACTGTAATTATGACTTGACCAATTTATTTAAAAATTTTATTTTTAAACAAATTAGCTCCCACTATTTTCTCGGATCCCTACACTCCCTCTGTAGAGATGCAAAAATCTCCATGATTAATGATTTCTAGTGGGTGGTGCGGTCTCACCAACTGACTCATCACCTCACCTAACAGTTATTGGTGATGGGTTAGCCAATGAGTGAACAACTCTTGTTCAATGATTCTCTAATCATGGTGCACCCAAACTTGGTCTCTAATTCATGAATCTCACCGTATCCAAAATATTGATCCACTCCTTAGTTAAGTCAGACCCACCATTTGCATAGACTGGATTCCTAATTGAGTCTCTCACCGTATCCAAAATATTGAGCCCCAACTCATCCTCCAGCCCATAGCATCCAATGCCTAATAGACATGGTTGCATCTTTCCGGTGCAACTGAGCCACTGTATCCAGCCGAGAACAATCAACCCCGGGAAGGGCCCGCACATCTACAATGGTGGAAGACCTCAGACTTAATCTTTTCTTAGGGAGAATTGATTCAGGTCTCATTAAACTAGACTTGTCATAGTCATAACAATTATGACTAACCTAGTGGCATGGGTTAGCTCGGATTATTGACCACCTCAGATCAGAACTGTGTCAACAGATATGGCCAGGTAAGTGAGATCGGTGGAAGGAATATGCCATTAACTCGTACAAGAATGCATTCAGGTCGAGTAGCTTCCAATTAAAAACCAGTCGGTCGTATGTGCCAAACTTACCTTAGACACCAAATTGTTGAGTCAGAACCAATTGGGTTAGCCTACAATCCAGACTCTAACCTCTGAGCCTAATTAGGTCTTGCTTGATCGTGACTCGATCTTGACCCAGACTTAATCCTATTAGGCTGGTCAATTTAAGCATTGTTGATCCCATCTAACCAACTCTTGATTCGGTTTGATCAACCGCTTAGACCTAATTGAGCTACCCAAGCCCGAACCCAGTATTATGAATATGTCTTAGATCTAAAATTCTCAATTTTAGACCTAATTAATATTTCCATAATCTTAATTTTTAATTAAGTAGGGTTCATAAATAAAATATGCACAATAAATCCTAGGGTTTCAGGATCTAGGGTTTTGCAGAAAGTAAGTTTTGGGTTTCTGATTAAGGACGAACGCAGCACCCCTACACATCATAAGAACACCCCATCGAATGGGAAGGAGAGGGCCTTTAAACCCTTCTTCATTCTTATGACCGGACGGCCAAGAGGAACGCCTTAATCAGGAACATGCAATACTACAAAACAGTTTTAGATCTATATCATATATCTCATATACAAATTAGATCTAATCATGGCATATTTTGCATACATCTCATGTATCGAATCATGCATATTTTTAGATCTAAATTATCTCATAATAATCTAAAAAATTAGATTTAAATTGATCTAATCAAAATAAATTCTAATCTAGACAATTATGTAGAACTATTCTACAACTAGTCTAGACATGCATCAATCATATCTCATATGATGTTTAAAATTAAATAATTTTTATTTACTATTTTTTAGATGTTATTATAATAATTATAATATCAAAAAATAGTAAATAAATAGATCTAAAATATGATTTAATCAAATTAAATTAAAACATGCAAGACTATTCTATAGAACTATTCTATTTTAGAACTAGTCATGCATATTTTCTAATCTTAGATCCAAATCATTTAATTTTAATTTTTTCTGATTTCAGATCTGATCACATCTCATGTGACATCTAAAATTACATTATTTTTTAATTAAAATAAATTTAAAATTAGATCTAAATATTTTAGAACCTTGGCTCTGATACCAGTTGAAGGGAAAATCCTGATTTTTTGGATCAGGTTCGTTCAGATCTGATCAGATCAAGAGATATATTTTAAAAATTTTTTCTCTTTGATCTAGATTAGATCTAAGATATTTTCAAGATCTGATCTTTATTATTTTAATAATTAAAATAAAATATAGATAAATTAAATTCAAATTTAATTTATCTTGATGTAGGGTAATCCTATTACCCGTTGATGATCCTGTAAGCAGCGGAAGGTTCTGGATCTAGCCACGCAAGTGCCTGGCCTCTACCGATATCCACTCAGACTAGATCTAGAGATCCTCTTCTTCTCTATCACATCTCCAAAAATTAGATCTGAATCTGATTTGGAGGATCTTCAAAATACTTTTCGAAGATCAGCAGTTGTCCTTTGCAGCAGCACAGCCTTCTAGCTTTCTATCGCTTTTCTCTCATCTAGATTGCATCAATTGAGATCCTAAACTACTTTGGACATGGAGAGGAGAGGGAGATGATGGATTTGGCATGGAGGAGAAAGAGAGAGGCAGCCTTGGGGCATGGATAATTTCATTACTCTTTGAGTTAGGCATAGGGTCTTATTTATAGACTATGGGTGATCCAACTCCTCTTCTTCACAACCAATCACAACCCTTTATGAAATCAGATCAAAATCTGATTGGTGGGAATAGAGTCCCTTGGATTCCTCCTTAGAGGGTGCCTAAGACCAGTCAAAGTTGGTTCTTAGGAGAACTCTATTCAGAATCCAAAAAGGAGATGGAGTTTCTATCCAACAGGGACTCCTGGGTGCCTCAAACTTGGGCGCATGCCACCCTTGGTGCATGCGCCCTCCTTCTTACCAGCTTCTGGCAGGGGGACAAGCCCCCACCAGCTCTTCAATAGGTGCATGACACATGTGGATCAAAAGTCAAAGTGTCAATGGTCAATATTTGACCAGTCAAAGGTAGACTTTTGACCAAAGTCAAAGAACAAGAAATGGCAGGTGACCAAAAATGGCAGGTAATGTCTTACAAAATAAGACAACCTTTTCTGACTTGGACAACCTCCAGTCAGACCATATGAAGGCCTCTGATTGAGCACAAACTCCTTTGGCTCAGTCAGGACAACTTATTTATGATAGTAAAAGAAGAACGTTAGGTTCAATCGAGTGCTAGCACGATTTTCTTGAACCTAATTGAATCTCATTCAGATCAATTGAACTAGATCAGTTCAATTGATGATCACCAGATTCAAACCCTTGTTTGTGTGACCCAGTTAGGTTCAGTTCTGTATGGTAATGGGATATGTCATGATCTCTATCATCGACATCATCGAAACTCCTTTCGATGGATCAGAACTCTTCTGATTCGAACAGCTAGAATGATCGATCATCTAAATCATTCTAATTGCTCCCAAAATCCACCAGTGACACCTAGCAGTATATGGTGGCAACCCATCAGAGCTGAATGCGAACCTCTTGGTGCAGCTACCTGTGTGATTAAGTTCTTCTATCTTGAGCCCCGATCAGATTAGGGTTAAGGTGAACTCGTCAAACCCTAGTTTCTGTCATATGATGTAATCATTCGATTCGAAGTCCGATGTGAAAATCTAAATAGAAACTCTTTCTATTATTTCACTCTGCCATGGCCATGGGCTTCTGGACTTGATTCTCATGATCATCATAGGGCTGCTCCTCTACCACCGAGGTAGATAGATTCCATCTTGATGCAATCCAGTTCCTACAATGAACATGCTATAGCCAACATACACCTCAGGGATTTCCATATGGCTAGGAGACCGAGTAATGGTGTAGTCAAACTATAACACCCTCAAGGTGAACTGCCGATGCACCTCAGGTCAAAGAACCAGACACACTACTGCAGCATCGAGTCAGTCATTGACGAGAAGGTAGACTCCCTAATGACTACTCGAGGTGGTCACGCTCAGTGCCCTCATTCTCTAACGAGTACCTGTACTCTCGCTCCAGTGTCTCCACACCGTAGACTCAAGACTCATCTACTAAAGAGAAGCGATTGTACACCAATCTTCCGGATCAATCACCATCCTTGTGATGATCCTATGGTCGAAAGTATTTTATGAGTTAATAATGATTTTTCATGTCTTAAATTTTCAACTCTTGAAAATATGAATTATCATTATCATTAACTCAAAGGATGTATCACAGACACTAAATACACATATGTGATAGAAAATAACCCATTTATTGATTATAGTCAAAATTATAATTTTGCCCCTAGAAGTGTATTACAAGTGTCAGCCAATTTTGGCTTCTAGAGCACATATATCTAACAATCTGCTCGTGACACTCACAGCATGGGCTATATCAGGTCGCATACATAACATGGAATGCATGAGACTCCCTATTGCAGAAGTATAAGGGATCTTGGTCATGAGTTCCATCTCCTCAGGTGTGCTAGGGCACATCTTCTTGGAGAGATGAATGCCATGTCTGAAGGGTACCAATGCCCTCTTGGAGTTTTCCATGCTAAACCTCTTTAGCACTTCCTCTATGTACATTTTTTGTGAAAGACCTAGTATCCTATTTGGTCTATCTTTATAGACTTTGATTCCAAGAATAAAGGATGCTTTTTCTAGATCTTTCATGAAGAATTCTTTAGATAACCATATTTTAACTATGGTCAACATAAGAATATCATTTTTAATAAGGAGGATATCATCCACGTACAGTATGAGGAAGACAATAGCGCTCCCACTGATCTTTCTGAAAATACATGATTCCTTCTCGTTCTTGATGAAATCAAATAATTTGATCACATCATTAAAACGAGTATTCCAGCTCCGAGATGCTTGCTTAAGTCCATATATGGATCTTTACAGCTTGCATACTTTGTGATCAGTATCACTAGATGTGAAATCCAGTGGGTATTTCATATAGATATCTTCCTCAAGATATCCATTTAAGAATACCATTTTCATGTCCATTTGCCATATTTCATAATCGAAATAGGCTGCAATAACAAGCAATGTGTGAATGGATTTAAGCATGGCTACTGGCAAAAAGGTATCCTGATAGTCAATGCCTTCGCGCTGACTATAACCTTTTGCCACTAATCTAGCTTTGAATGTCTCTACATTTCCATCTACACCAACCTTTCTCTTGTAGATCCATTTACACCCAATAGGTACTATACCTTCTATGGATCTACCAAGGTCTAGACTTAGTTCGAGTGCATCAAGTCAATTTCTGACTTCATTGCCTCTAACCATTTCTCGGAGTTGATATCTGATATCATCTCATTATAGATTTTGAGATCATCAATATGAACTCCATTACCTATGAGGAACATTTTTTCTACTTCCTCTAAAATAGTACCTAAGTACCTCTTAGGAGGATGGAAAATCCTTTTCGATCTTCGAGGTGGAGGTAGTGATAGTATTGGCTCAACTTGATTTGGTTCCAAAGGGTCCTTAGCTCTTTGCTCTTGGGAGACTTTTTTCTCTAGCTTGATCTGCTTTCCAATGCCACCATCTTGAATATACTATTTTTTATGAAAGATGGCATGTCAACTCACAATCACATTGTGATCTTTTGGAATGTAGAAATAATATCCTAATGACTCTTTAGGATATCCTATGAATCGAGCTTTAAAGGAGCTAAAGTCTAACATATCCGCTTGTTGTCTTTTGACATGAGCCAGACAACCCCAAATTCTGAGATGACTCAGACTTAGTTTCTTACCATGCCATATCTCATACGGTGTGATAGGAATGGTTTTAGAAGAAATCCTATTCAGTAAATATATAACAGTTAACAAACTGTGTCCCCAAAGAAAATTAGAAAGGTCCGTGATGCTCATCATGGATTGGACCATATCTAATAGGGTCCAGTTCCTCCATTCTAAAATCTCATTGAGTTGAGGTCTTTTAGGTGGAGTCCATTGAGAGATTATGTCATTTTGCTTGAGATAGTCTAGAATTCTCGACTAAGGTATTCACCTCCTCGATCTGATCGAAGAACCTTAATGAGTTTTTCAGTTTGCTTTTCTACTTCATGTCTGAATTCTTTAAACTTTTTAAAGACTTCTGACTTGTGTCTCATAAGATACACATACCCATACCGAGATAAATTATCGATGAAGGTTATGAAGTAGATAAAATTGCCTCTAGCCAGCATATCAAATGGGCCGCACACATCAGTATGTACAAGGACAAGTAAATCCGTGGCCCTTTTCCCATATTCTACAAAAGAAAGTTTTGTCATTTTGCCATGAAGACATGATTTACAAATTGAATATGACTCGGAAGTCAATGGACTCAATAGCTCGATTTTCTCCAATTTGTTAACCCTATCTTATGCTATATGACCTAGTCTAAGGTGCCATAGATACCTATCATTTGGACTATCTCTGGGTTGTTTTGATTTTATGGCATTCATATTTTGCTTGATATTAAAAATAGATACATCAATATGTAACTGGTAAAGACCGTTAATAAGAAAACCACTTGCAATTTTATTTTTTTCATAAAGAATGTTACAATGGTCCTTAAGAAAACTAATTACATAGCCTTCTAGTGCTAAGCATGAAACATAAATCAAATTTCTGTTTGCTGCAGGCACATAATAACAATCCTTAAATACTAAATCTAAATCAGATGGTAGTCGAAGAGGGTAGGTTCCCACGGCCATAGTAGCAATCCTTACTCTATTTTTAATGCGTAGGATCATCTCACCATCCCTCAGCCTTTTGCTATCCTTAAGATCCTGCATGAAAGTGTACAAATGAGCACTAGAACTAGAGTCAAGCACCCAACTAGATGCAGAAGAAACTGTAAGGTTAGATTCAATAATGAGCATATCTTCAGAAGGACCTGCCTCCTTATTCTTCAGGGTGGCCAGGTATGTAGGGCAGTTCCACTTTTAGTGGCCGTCAATGTTGTAATAGAAATATTTTTCTTTGTCAGTGGCCTTCTTTTTTAGCTCTATCTTCTTTTTCTTTCCTCCTTCCATCTTCTGCCTTTTCACAAACTTCTTCTTCTTTCCAAAAGACTTTCTCTTGAAAGAAGTCCGTTTCATAGCAAATACTGAGCCTTTAGAACCTTTCATTGAAAGCTCAGCAGTAATCAGCATGTTCATAAGCTCGGCCAGAGTATTTTGAAGTTTATGCATATGGTAGTTCATGATGAACTGCCCATATGCATAAGTCAAGTATTGCAGAATTATATCATTCTATAGATCCAGATCCAACTTCACTCTGAGCTTCTCAAGCTCTTCCAAGTCCTTGATCATCATCAGATAATGATGTTGGACTGACTGCCTATCATACATTTTAGCCTTGAATAGTCATTTAGTGATCTAATATTTGGCTGCATGACTATGTTCACCAAACATCTCTTGTAGGTGAGCAAACATTTGGTGGGCAATCCTGATATCTTCATATTAGCACTGAAGCTCATCAGACATCGAGCCTAACATGTAGTATCTGACCTTATTATCTTTGTCCGTCCACTTATCAAGAGATGCTCTCTGTCCAGCAGATGGACGAGCTGGTAAGGTGGGAGGATCCTGGTCCAATACATGAGTTAACGTTTTGGAATCCAAAATGATTTTATAATTTTGAAGCCAATCCTTGCAATTAGATTTGGTCAGTCTATAGGTGTCCAGGATACGTGCTAGTGGATTGGACGTAGATATTTTTCTGTAGAGAGTCAAAGTTTCTAGTTAGATATTGTAATTAAGACTTGACCAACTTGTTTAGAGGTTTAATTTTTAAATAAATTAGCTTCCTATTTTTTTGGATCCCTATACTTCCTCTATAGAGATGCGAAAATCTCTACGATTATAGATTTCTAATGGATGATGCTGTCTCACCAACTGACTCATCACTTCACCTAATAGTTATTGGTGATAGGTTAGCTAATGAGTAGACAACTCTTGTCCAATGATTCTCTAATCATGGTGCACCCAAACTTGGTCTCTAATTCATGAATCTCACCATACCCGAAATATTGATCCACTCCTTAGTTAAGTTAGATCCACCATTTGCATGGATTGGATTCCTAATTGGGTCTCTTACCGTATCCAAAATACCGAACCCAATTTTTTCTTCAGCCTGTAGCATCCAATGCCTAATAGATATGGTTGCATTTTTTTGGTACAACTGAACTACTATGACCAGTCGAGAACAATCAACCCTAGGAAGGGCCCGCATATCTACAATGGTGGAAGACCTTAGACTTAATCTTTTCTTAAGAAGATTTGATTTAGGTCTCTTTAAACTTGACTTACAATAGCCATAACAATTATGACTAACATAGTGGCATGGGTTAGCTCGGATTGTTAACCACCTTAGATCAGGACTGGGTCGATAAATATGGCCAAGTAAGTGAGATCAGTGGAAGGGATATGCCATTAACTCGATAAGAATGCATTCGAGTCGAGTAGCTCCCAATTAAAAATTAGTCGATCGTATCTACCAGACTTACCTTAGACACTAAATTGTTGAGCTAGAATAAATTAGGTTAGCCTACAATCCAGACTCTAACCACTGAGCCTAATTAGGTCTTAGCTTGATCGATCACTTATGTGATTCGATCTTGACCCAGACTTAATCCTATTAAGCTGGTCAATTTAAGCACTCTTGATCCCATCTAACCAACTCTTGATTCAGTTTGATCAACCGCTAGACCTAATTGAGCTATCCAAGCCCAAATCCAATTTTATGAATGTCTTAAATCTGAAAATTTTTAATTTTTAGACTTAACATATTTCATAATCTTAATTCTTAATTAAGTTTAGGGATCACAAATAAAACATGAAAATAAAATTTTAGGATTTTGTAGAAAATAAGTTTTGGATTTTTGATTAAGAACGAACGTGCAGCACCCTTACACATCATAAGAATATCCCATTGAATGGAAGAAGAGGGTATTTAAATCCTACTTTATTCTTATGACCAGACGGTCAATGGGAATGCCTTAATCAAAAATATGAAAACTACAAAACTAGTTAGATCTGCATCATATATCTCATATATAAAGATTGATCTAACTTTAAACATATTTTTCATACATCTTCATGTATCATATCATGCATATTTTTAGATCTAAATTATCTCATAATCATTTAAAAAATCAAAGTTAGATTGATTGTATCAAAATAAATTCTATTCTAGATAATTATGTAGAACTATTCTACAACTAGTCTAAACATGCATTCATCATATCTCATATGGACAAAAGTTAAATAATTTTATTTTTTATTTTTTAGATTTTATTATAATATTTATAATATTAAAAAATAGTAAATAAATAAATTTAAAAATTATAACTAATTAAATTAAATTATGATCATGTAAGACTATACACAGAATAATTCTATTCTACAACTAGTCATGCATCTTGTACAACTTAGATCTAAATTTTTTAATTTTTAATTTTTTTGATTTTAGATCTAATCACATCTCATGTGACCTCTAAAATTATCTAATTATTAGATTAAAATAAATTAAAATTAGATCTAATGGAATGCAACCTGGCTCTAATACCAGTTGAAGGGAAAATCTAATTTTTTAGGTCATGTTCGTTCAGATCTGATTGGATCAAGAGAGATATTTCAAAAAAAAAATTTCTTTAATCTAGATCAGATCTGAGACTTTTCAAATTTGATATTATTGATTTAATAAAAAAATAAAATATAAATAAAATATAAATTAAATCTAAGTTAATTTTACCTTGTAGTGGGTAATCAGATTACCCTATGATGATCATGATGTCTTCCTGAGATTCTGGATCTAGCCATGCAAGTGCCTGACCTCTACCAGTATCCACTTAGATAGAATATGGAGATCTTTTCATTCTTTATCACTTCTCTAAATATCAAATTTAGATCTGATTTGGAAGATCTTCAAAACTCCTTTTGAAAATCGGGTGTCGTCTCTCGCAGCAGTGCTGCCTTCTTCCTTTCTCGTCGTCTTTCTCTTGCTTGGATCACATCAAACTGAAGCCCAAAAATTTTTGGACGTGGGTAGGAGAGACAAGACCTAAAGATGGCATGGAGGAGGGAGAGGAGCAGCCTTGTGGCATGGGTAATGGGCAAGGGATCTAAATCCTAGGCACATATAGGGTTTATATAGACCCTACTGCGCCATGCATTACCACATCATCCCGACCAATCACGATCTTTTGTGCAATCAGATCTAAATCTGATTGGTGGGATGATATCATCTAATCCAATCAGATGAGAGTCCCTCTAAATCATCCTTAGATGGTCCCAAGACTGATCAAACAAGTCTCTCTTGGCATCATGCACTTTGATTCCCTGAAGCAATTGGAGTCCCATCTATATGGGACTCTAGGCATTATCCACATGGGGTGCATGTCTCCCTAAGCATGCACCCTCTATCTATCTTTTTTTTTTTTAGTAGGGGTACAAGGTCCAAAATTCTCTCCTATGGGTGCGTGACACATGGGTAGATGTCTAAGTTTCAAAGGTCAACGTTTGACCAAATGTCCAAAACAAGATTTAGCAAGTGATAGAAAATGGCAGGTGTTGTCTCAAATTCATCTCATAAATTAAGACAATCCTTTTCAGATCTGGACAAGCTTCAATCAGACCAAGTAAAGGTTCCTAAGTGAATCCAAATATATTTGGCTTAGTCGAGACAACTTTAATGATAATTAAAGGAGAACATTAGGCTCAATCCTGTGTTAGCACGATTTTCTTGAACCTAATTGAATCTAATTCAAATCAATTGAACTGGATTAGTTCAATTGATGATATCCAAATTCAAACCCTTATTTGTGTGATCCAGTTAGGTTCAGTTCTGTATGGTAATGAGATATGTCACGATCTCTATCATCGACATCATCGAAACACTTTCCAATGGTTCAGAACTTTTCTGATTCAAATAACTAGTATGATTGATCATCTACATCATTCTAATTGCTCTCAAAATCCACCAATGACACCTAGTAGCATATGGTGGCAACCCATTAGAACTGAAAATGAACCTCTCGATGCAGTTACCTATGTGATTAAGTTCTTCTATCTTAATTTTCGATTGGATTAGGATTAAGGCGAACTCGTCAAACCCTAATATCCGTCATATGATTAATCATTCGATTCAAGTTCAATGTGAAAATCTTAATAGAAACTCTTTCTATTATTTCACTCTACCATAGCCATGGGCTTATGAACTTGATTCTCATGATCATCATAGGGCTACTCCTCATCTACCGGGGTAGATAGATTCTCTCTTGGTGCAACCCAATTCCTACAATGAACATGCTATAGCCAACATACACCTCAGGATTTCGAATGGCTAGGAGATCAAGTCATGGTGTAGTCAAACAATAATACCCTCAAGGTGAACTACCGATGCACCTCAGATCAAAGAACCAGACACATAATTGCAGCTTCAAGCCAGTCATCGACAAGAAGGTAGACTTCCTAATGACTGCTTGAGGTGGTCACGCTCAGTGCTCTCGTTCTTTAACGAGTATCTGTACTCTCGCTCTAGTATCTCTACACCATAGACTCAAGACTCATCTACTATCAAGAAGTTCAGAACTTTTCTGATTCAAATAACTAGTATGATTGATCATCTACATCATTCTAATTGCTCTCAAAATCCACCAATGACACCTAGTAGCATATGGTGGCAACCCATTAGAACTGAAAATGAACCTCTCGATGCAGTTACCTATGTGATTAAGTTCTTCTATCTTAATTTTCGATTGGATTAGGATTAAGGCGAACTCGTCAAACCCTAATATCCATCATATGATTAATCATTCGATTCAAGTTCAATGTGAAAATCTTAATACAAACTCTTTCTATTATTTCACTCTACCATAGCCATGGGCTTATGAACTTGATTCTCGTGATCATCATAGGGCTACTCCTCATCTACCGGGGTAGATAGATTCTCTCTTGGTGCAACCCAATTCCTACAATGAACATGCTATAGCCAACATACACCTCAGGATTTCGAATGACTAGGAGATCAAGTCATGGTGTAGTCAAACAATAATACCCTCAAGGTGAACTACCGATGCACCTCAGATCAAAGAACCAGACACATAATTGCAGCTTCAAGCCAGTCATCGACAAGAAGGTAGACTTTCTAATGACTGCTTGAGGTGGTCACGCTCAGTGCTCTCGTTCTTTAACGAGTATCTGTACTCTCGCTCTAGTATCTCTACACCATAGACTCAAGACTCATCTACTATCAAGAAGTGATTATATACCAACCTTCCAGATCAATCACCATCCTCATGATGATCCTACGATCAAGAGCATTTTATGAGTTAATAATAAAAATTCATGTCTTAAATTTTCAACTCTTGAAAATAAGATTTATCATTATCATTAACTCAAGGAATATATCACAGACACTAAATACACATTATGTTAGAAAATAATCTATTTTATTATTTATAGTCAAAATTATGATTTTGCCCTTAGAAGTGTATAACAAGTATCAGCCAATTCTGGCTTCTAGGGCATACATATCTAACAAGTAGTATCCTTTGGTTTCTTTTCGATAACCTATAAAACTACACTTATCAGACCTAGGTCCAAGCTTGTCCGTTATTAAATATTTGACATAAGCCGAACACCCCTAAATTCTAAGGTGTGAGAGCACTGGCTTACGCCCTATCCATATCTCATATGGTGTTTTATTAATAGATTTACTTGAAATCCTATTTAGAATGTAACAAGCTAACTCGAGCGCATATCCCCATAGGAAGATCGGTAATCTAGCAAATCCCATCATGGATCGAACCATGTCCAATAAGATCCGATTTCTCCTTTCAGACACACGATTATGTTGTGGTGTTGTAGGAGGGGTCCATTAGAAGAGAATTCCATTCTTTCCTAGATATGTCAGAAACTCATTTGAAAGATACTCACCCTCTCGGTCAAATCAAAGAGTTTTAATACTCTTTTTAGTTTGCTTTTCTACCTCATTTTTAAATATTTTGAATATTTCAAACGACTCCGACTTATGTTTCATTAAATAGATGTATCCATATCTCGATAGATCATCTGTGAAGGTTATGAAGTAGAAGTATCCACCTCTGGCACTTGAGCTCTTGGGTCCACATACATCCGAATCTACTAGACATAGGAGTTCAATGGCTCGTTCACCTTTTTCAATAAAAGATGATCTGGTCATCTTACCAAGAAAATAGGACTCATAGGTCAAAAGTGATTCACAATCACTAACCTCAAGAATTTCTTCTTGAACTAACCTATTAATTCTATTTTTGTTAAAATGACCTAGGTTGTAGTGCTAAAGGTAGACATCAGACAGATCACTAATTCTAGGATATTTACTAGAGGATTGAACCATGTTAATAAGCATAGAAAGTAAATAAATTTTATTATTCAATTATCCAATAAAAATTATAACACCATTCAAAATGATATTATAAAATTTTTCTTTTATTGATATTTTAAAATCATTCATGGATAAAAGGCCTACAGAAATGACATTCAATAAGAAGGTTGGACAAAAATGACATTCACTAAGAATAATTTTATTTGAATTGATTATAAGATTCTTGATTGCTAAAGCTAAAATTGAAACTTGTCTTCCATCTCCAACGTTCAGGAACCTCTCATCTTGATCAAATCTTCTACTGACCTGCAAACCCTACATAAAATTACAAATATGATAAGGGCTTCCAGTATTTAATAGCCAGGCAGTAGAATCAAAAAAGAAAAAATTGTAAGATATTATCATATAATTACCTTGCCCAGCAACCACTTGCTTCCTCCTCGGCTTGTTCGGATCTAGGGAGGCAATGTACAAAGGATAGTTTCTCTTCTAGTGCCCCTGCTTCTTGCAGAAGAAGCACTCCGCTTGGCTCTGGTCGGGCTTGCACTTCTTGGTCCGACCTTGTGCAATCATCCCAGCATTTGGCTGCACCTTCTTGTTCTTCTTTTCTTTCTTAACGAGTCGACGACCAAAAGAAGACCCTCCCACTACATTCACCGTCTCCTTGTGGAGTTGGTGATTTTTCTCAAAGTTCTACAGCAACCCCAACAAGCCATGGTAGTTGATTGCAAGCCTTGTCATTCTAAAATGAGTTAGGAAGGGGAGGAAAGACTTGGGCAAGGAATTAAGAATCACATCCTTACTGAGCTGCTCGTGCAGGAGAAAGCCCAACTTGCTAAGGCGCTCGATCATCTCGATCATGTATAATACATGATCGGTGACTGAGGCCCCATCCCTCATCTGAGCATTGAAAATAGCATAACTTATTTTGTGCCTTTCAACATTGTCAGGCATGCCAAAGGAGTCATTCAACATTTGAAGCATCTCCTACAGCTGGGCATTTTTGAACCTATGGCTGAACTCATCATTCATTACTGCCAATATTATACATCGAATAGTGATATGATCATTGAGCCACTTTTGATAAGTATCTCTAACTGCTCCTCTAGCATTCGGAGCTGGCTCCTCAAGTGTTGGATCCGTTATGACATAAAGAATCCGCTCATGCTTCAAGATGATTTTCAACTTACGATACCAGCTATCGTAGTTGGATTCCATTAATTTATCATTATCTAACAATGATCGGGGCGACAGGTTAGTGGCTATTTCTGCATAATAAAAAAATAAATCTAATTAGTATATGAATCAATTATCCTAAATACTTGAACTTTAGTCTAAAGGTTTTTCTACTATTTTATACGAATTGATAGTCTCTACCTCCAATTCGAGGAATTACTTTAATTTTCTAATGGATACTAGAATCCAAATAGACTACACATGAGCCCAACTTTGGTTGGTCAATCCATGTGCACCTATGGGTAGGTTTAAAATTAATTATTTCTCTAAATAATTTTTAGTAATATCAATTTTGCCTTGGAGATCTAATTACTAGGCTTTGGCCTCTACTGAAAAAGTTCAGTTAGGTCCAACCATTAACATGACTACATTTAGTCTTATCTAACCAATAAATGATCAAGCCCAATTTTGGTCGGCCAACCTAACCACCATCAGAAAGACTTAACCAAATCATTATTTTATGAATAATAATTTTATTAATCAATAAGTACTAGGCCTTTGGGCCTCTAGTGATTATCAAATTAATGAACCCATTATCACTCAACTTAATGGAAGGCAATGATTTAGTTATCTATATAACTATTTTATTTTTAGAAATTTAATAATTTTAGAGGATTTAGTTAACATATTTAAGAAAAGTGAGCCAATTTCGATCCTCCCACTGACTTTATCAAGTTAGATAAAAAAAAGGATCTAATCTAAGCTGGTATTAGGAGTACCTAAATTAGTCAGATTGATTTACCTAATTGACATGGGTGAGCCTAAATTACCAAGTGATCCAATCAAAATCTAACTCGCCAGGATAGCTAGGTAAGTGAGATCAGTGGAAGAGATATGCCATTAACTCATCAAAGACCAAATTAGTATGAGTAGCTTCCAATTAAAAATCACTGATCAAATTGCCAGACTTACCTTAGACTCCATCCGATTTATTAGTTTCAATTTGACCAACCTAGTAATTTCGGGTTCGACCGTATAGCCATGAATCAAGTCTATTTGGTCCTTATTAAAGGCATGGACTTGATCAACTATAACTATTATAATTGAGTCTATAGAGTCCTTGACCTAATCTAAATTAATATTTAATTAGATTTGATCAATTACTCTAAATTAGTCCACTCTTTAACTGATCTTAGGTCTAACCTAATTTATGAACCTAATTAACTAATCCAATAACCCATGTTTTATGATTAATGACTTAGTGTCTTAATTCACAATTCTAGACACTAAATCATTATACTTAATTTTTAGTTAAGTTTATGGGTTGAGAGTTAGGGTTTGACATTTCGAAAATATTTTTTAAATTTTGAAAGATTCTTTATAACTTAGTATTATTCACCAACTGAGTTGACTCACTTTAAAATTGAATTGGCTTAATTCACAAACAATACTAGTTGTAGGGTTTAATCTGAAACCATGTACACTATATAATACTAAATCATGAATCAAACTTTATCTAATTATACATTCATGATTATAAATCAGATTAAACCCATATTTAATTAGATCATAAAAAAATATTAGATCAAATCTAAGATTTTATGATTAACGATTTAGATCAGTAACGTACCAGGATAACTTTTTCACTGTAGGGGGTAAACTCTATAGCAGAACAATCTGCAGTCCATGCGATCTTAATTTTAATTTTTAGATCTATTTAATTAGATTATTATATTAATATTTAGATTAAATCTAAATTATCAATCTAAATATGCAAGCATATTATGTTTAGCAAACCTGATGCTCTGATACCACTTGAAGAAACCAGTGCAGGGTTTGCAGTGCTATTTTTAAAAAAATAGCTAAAATATAGTAAAAAATTAATTAATCTAATTAATTAATTACTGATCATATCATAAAATAAATTCTACACTAAGGATCTAAACATGATATAAATGCATACATATCAGATTTGAAAAATTAAAATAGTGCAATAAACTTTTTACTATATCTAAGTGTTCTGAGCACTAAACCTTGCATGGGTAGTTGATTGCTACAATTTGATCATCGTCGAGGATCTCTACTGGTCACGATCTAGCCACATAGATGTCTAGCCTCCATAGATCATCCATACGAGGCTCCTAGTCCTGATCGGCTCCCCATGAGTGCTAGCTCGACATCGGAGTCTTTCAGGGGCTGTTTCGATCGAATGACTTCGATCTTCGTCTACGGGCTTCATGGATGCTTCGAATTGCTGGTAGACATAGTAGAGAGGTAGAGGAGGCTCTCTCTAAAGTTTTGTGTGCTTACAACTCTCATAGTTCACATAATTGCTTCTCGAATCTCAGGTTCTAAAACCCTAGGTCATATGCACCTTAAAAACCCCGCGCCCAACTCTCTTTGTTTTTCTTTCTCTTGATTTTTTTAAAATATTTTCTCATGCACCTAGAGGCTCATAGAAGTCCTCCCCTTTTTTTTTCAGATCAGTTGTCACACATCCAAAATTCACTTCCTTTTGTTTTTTGCCAAAATAGTGGAGAGCATGCGTGAGAGGATTAGAATGGGTTGGTTGTCAATTTGAATTCAAACTTGTTTTGAATTCAAATGCCAACCAATTTGATTCAAACAAAAAATGGCATAAGAAGGGAAGGAATGGAGTATCTTATGCATGGAGAATGAAGCATGAGAACCATTTCTCATAAAGAAATATGGGCACACAAAATGAGGTGGCACATGGATAAGATAAAGGTTGTTTCTTATCTAAGTTTGAATCTCATTCAAACTAAAATCAATAACAACCAAAACTTATCCACAATGGGGGTAGAGAAGGTGGGCATGAGATCCTGTGTGTGTACAAAACTTACATGAACTTTTCTCATGAATTTTAAATGGGGCATGGGGCATACGTGGCGCATGGGAAGAGAAGACTAGTCAAACTAGTCTTTGAATTTAAACTTCAACCAATTGAACCAACCCAATCAAAATTGGTTAGGTCCAATTAGATCAAATTAATTCCAATATAATTAGACTTAATTAGGCTTAATTAAATCTTAATAAAATTAGAAATTGATCAAGTCCAACCTCCGATCAAATCAGGGTTTGAACCACTTCGGCGATTAGGTCAACTTGTGACTTAATCAGGTCATATCCAACTGAACCCAATTCAATTAGACTTGAACCAAAAATAATTACTCAATCAAATTGAGTTAATTAGTGATCAAATTTACTAATAAAATCTCTCATCAATCTAGAGTATAAATTCGATGGATGTTCGAACAACAGAGTCCCATCAAAATGAAACTCTTGATCGTAAAGTCCCAAACCAGTGGGACTCTTGATCCCGATGTCTAAAACAAATGGAACTCATGATTGTAGAGTCCCAACACTCAATCACATAGTTTCAGACATGTAGGACTCAGAGTCTTAGAGTAGTGAAACTCTTGATCGAAGAGTCCTAATCCAGTGGGACCTTGACCATAGACTCCCAAACATTGAGACTCAATATCCCAACCTAATAGGACTCTCGATCGAAGAGTCCCAGTCTAGCAGAACTCTTAACCATAGAGTCCTAGTCGAGTGAGACTCTTCACCAGCCATCAAATCAGGTAGGAATCTCTAGTGTGTATGACTTCGCAAGTTCGAACCTAAGTCGGTAGCATAAAAACTAATTTCTATACTAATCGAAGTGACCATCTAGTAATGGTACCCAACATCCGAATATGTCGAATAGTTGCAATCGCAACATTCAAAACCTATGCAAATATGGTTACCATATAATTCATCCCTATGATCTCTGTGTAAAAGATGATTCAGGATTTGACTGTCAACCCTAGAAAATACATCTCTATCGTATCTCAAAGCAATTAGTCCCATGACTCCTCACTAAGACTATCCTGATCAAGACTTTGCTAAATTAAAATACAATTAAACACATCTCCTAAAACTAGGAGTGGTCAATCCCATCTTGATACACGCACTGCCTCCTTAAGTACTTGACTGTGCCCAGAAATCTTCCATCACTAAATTAAAATTTTAGATAGTTTAGCACCAAGGCACAATGAGTTGCTTGAAAGTCACTATGGTGATGTCAAGTCGGAGGGATAATTATACCCACATCTCATCAGAGCAAATCTTGACAGCAGAAAAGCTCTGGAGTTGGTCACGTTCAGTGCGGATGTACCCATACATCTCACTTGCATTACATACCAATGTCTTAACCCTCCTTGGTTATGAGGATAACTAACCTATAAGGCACACAATGATCTATACTTGATAAATGTTATCGTCCTAAGTAATAATGTATCTTTTGATCGTGAACAATTTAAGAACTAAACGATAAATCCTCCTTTGTCAAATCTAGATAGTCCTAAAGACTTCATCACAATATAGGAGTTCATTAGAAGACAACATAATTTATGATGAAAAATATCAAAATAATTTTTATTAATTAATAATTCATATACAAGTTCAATAAGTAGCACAACCGTCAATAGGCTGACGATTGGCTTTGGAACATATTTCCAACATTAGTTAGCTATTCTTGATAGTAGAGTGTTACATTGATCATGTTTAGTACTGATGACTCCTACATCTCACCTGTATACCATACCAGTGTCTCCACACCACTTGGTTATAAGGACAACCAATGCATATAACATACAGCGACCTACACTCAATAAGTTATTGTCCTTATTAATAACTTATTATTTAGTCATGAATAATTTAAGAACCATACGATAAATCCTTCTTTATCGATTAAGTATGGATCTAAGGATTTCATCATAACTTAGGAGTTCAATTAAGGAATATAGAACCATTATGATGAATAAGCCAAGCATCAATTATTATTTGATAATTCATATACTAATTCCAATCATCTACAACTTAAATGATTGGCTTTAGGATACATTTCCTAACACGTCTCCTATACTCTCATTCCTTCGATCTAAACCCAACCCATACATGAGTTAGCCATCTTAAGACCTTATAAACTAGGCCTTAAGATCCATTGGATTAATCCCAATTCAAGACCAAATAGAGAACCCTATCCAATTCTATTCGCCACCGTCGAGCCAGCTCTAATAGAAGCCGAGCTGGCTCGATTACGTCTCATCCAAATCCTATCTTCTATCTTCCTGAGAGAGCCAGCTCGAATTTGCTCTAAGCCAGCTTGGTCTCAGTTTGAGTCAGCTCGAATATGTATCTGAGCCAGTCTACCTGTGTGTCAACTCCTTATCTTGGCTTATTCTTCTTTTGGCTTTGGTCCCTTGCTCCACCTTATGTCCCAGGTTTCCAAAGCACCTACCAATTCCCTCAAGATTCTGACACCTAAACCTTAAGTCCATGGAGTGCTATACACGGTCTCCACCCTAGGACAACTCCTATCCTAGCCCTAAGACTCACACCTATTCTAGTATCTCAGAGCCAACACCCTGACTTCTCCTATGGCCTCTCAAGGCTTGGGAGCACCACAAATTCTAACAATCTCCATCTTGGTGCCTTAAACCTTGGTAAATCTCATGTGAACCATCTACACCATCGTGCTGCCTCTAGAGCTGACACCGTTCTCTCGAAGCCACCTCATCTCCTTAGTTGCAATACTGACCTATGCTCCACAGCCTTTGAGACTCATGCTTTATCCCACCCGTTGCCCTTAAATTGATGTTCTTCTGCTTTGACCCATGGTAGCAACACCAACTTGTGCTCCGTAGTGTACCCAAATAGCTCCTTGTGCAAACTTTGACACCTCTACCTATCCTCTTCAGTTGTTGTGCACCCTTGGAGACCTTTGGGATGACTGCCTCCACAACTAAAGACCTGTGCTTGCTCCTTGACACCATTTTGGATTTTGTAGGATCTCTTTTGCTTGGCAGCTACATCATTTTTTCTAAACTTTTCTAAAAAACTTACAGCATTCCTGTACCAGTACATACTGTACCACCTGACACGATCTTCTCAGAGCTATGCTTGTCTACCTGGACATACCGCTCCACCTAAAACTATGTATCACCGATGCTGGTGCTAAGATATTGATCCTCCTGCATCCCTCCATTCTAAACCCATGTCAAATTTTCTCTTCATCTGTGAAGCTACCACTATGGAGCTCCACCTATACCCGAAGTCCATCTAATACTATAGAAGAATCTGACTCTATCATTAAGTCACTTGAGGCTAACTACTCAATGCTACACTACTGAACCTACCACTGTATCTCGAACACTATCGCTACTTCTTTGAACCCTCCACACTCTATGGATCCCTTCGAAGCCATCTCGAATATCTCTGCAACCAACAGGCACCTCCAAAATCCAAGAACTCATCCAACTCTTTAAACCAGCGATTGAAACCTAGGAAATTCTACCCTAGTCCTTCTCCTCTTCTGCTCCTGCACTAACCATCACCTCAGTTACGTCCGGAGGAACTATAGCTCAAACCTTGTCTTAGGTTTTGACTCACATATCTCATTCTGAGGCTCCTGAGACCCCCTTGGCTCTCCCTAAGACCTACTCTTGGTCTTCTTGAGATGCCTTCTAACACTCTCTGCTGAGATACCTTCCTCGGCTATTATACTGTCGAGCCTCTCTCAGCTCCATGCCTTCAAGAAAATACTACTGCAGCACTCCAGTGCTCCCTACCTCATCTTTGTGCCACCTTTCATAGCTATCCAAGTCCTCTTTTGCTGTACATAAATCATCCTCTATCTAAACCATGACTCTTCCTGGTGCTCTTATAGAAGAAACCTGATCCACAATCAGCTACCCAGTCCAGACCTGCTGGACCTCCATCATCACTGCTCCCATCTTGGATACTCCACAATCCTGTGGACACCTCCAAAACCACTGAGGATCTTCACCTCCTCTGAACCTATTGCGACGCTCCGAGGATCAATCGCCTCCATCATCTCTAAGGCTTCATAACTCCATGCTCTGATCGAACCACTAAATGCATCCCCAGCTACTTCCCCACCTTCTACAAGCGAAGGATGTATAGTCACTTCTTTAGCCTTTCTTTAACCATCACCCCTTGGGAAACCTCTCTTCATCCATTAAAATAGCTCCACGCTACCTATCTTCCTAGAGAAATCCTATCACCCATCATACACCTCGACCTTTTCATCAAGACCGATCAACAAATCACATACCTAAATCTTCCACCCTAGGAAAAATACTTTTCATTAATCCTTTCAACCTCCACCTTCAACCTACTACTCCTGGTTGGCCAAACTACAGCAATAACAAAGGTAGATCTAAGACATATCATGGAATAGGTGTGCAGATTTTTGATTTCTTCCTATATGATTTCTCCTTTGCTTCTATGCACCATCAAGTTCTGACGCACCATCAGGCTCTCATGCACCACTCTGGCTCTAATACTAATTATTGGAAAACCATGGTACTACTCTGATACCATGTTGTAGAAATCCAAAATCTTTAGCATGGACCTGAGGAGATCTTCGATGTTCTTTAAGGACAGTGAACCATCGATCCATCATCTGGTTTTATGATAGGGCACCTCCCTCCTAAGGCTTGAGGGACGTGCCCCCCTCTCTAGGTCTTCTTCAAGAACCCTGGGATGGCAACACTAGAGAAAAGAGAGAACAAAGATTGAGGAAGAAAAGATCTATATTCTAATCCACATAATAAAATCCTATATAATTTATGTATTTATATATAACTATTAGGCCTGATCAAAAACTTTTTTGGCTAACCCAATACATGAAAGCACTCACTGAGCCCATGTACACCCATGTCTCTCATGCTCTCATCCTCTGATCTAAACCTGGCCCATACATGAGTAAGCCACCTTAAGATCTTATAAACTAAGCCTTAAGATCCCTTAGATTAATCCCAATCTAAGGTCAAATAGAAAATCCTGTCCAATTCTATTTGCCACCATCAAGCTAGCTCTACCAGAAGTTGAGCTGACTTGACTACATCTTGCCAAAATTCTATCTTCTATCTACCTAAGAGAGCCAGCTCGAATCTATCCCAAGTTGGCTCAGTCTCAGCCCAAGTTGACTCGACTGTGTATCAAAGCTAGCTTGCCTATGTGTCAGCCCCTTGTCATGGCTAATTCTTCTCCTGGTTCTGTTCTCTTGCTCCATCTTGTGTTTGACTGTGTACCAAGCCTCTCAAGATCCTCACACCTAAACCTCAAGTTTGTGGAGGGCTACACACTGCCTCCACCCTAGGGCAACTCCTGTCCTAGCCCTAGGACTCACACCCATCTTAGTATCCCAGAGCCAACACCCCGACTCCTCCTATGGCCTCCCAAAGCATGGGAGCACCATAAATCCTAATAGTGGTATGATATGAAAAATCCACCTGATTGTAGAATGGACTCAAAGGTAGGCTCAATTGGCTCATACTAATCATCCTGATTACTTATTGGCCAGTTATGACATCTCTTAATCATCTCTTCTTTTGTTGGACCACCCTCCTCCCTCCCTATCCCAACCACAACCACCCCTCCCCCCCACCTCTCCCTCTTGGTCCCCCATACCTCCCAGCCATGGTGCCACCCCCCTCGGTCCGGCCGCCTCTTCCTCTCGGTCTCTCAATGCCTCACTCCACTCGTCCCCCATCCCCTACCCCTCCCTGATCTATTCCCATGGCCACAACCCTCCCCGCTCGCCCACCATCCCCGCCCCTCCCCGCTTGGTCCCCCCTCTTGGTCACCTAGCTCCATTTACAGGGTTTTTTTATTTTTGGTGGGTCAACCCTAAGGGTGCGATCGAGCCAAGTCAAGTCAAACAACTAGAAGCTCGAGTTCGACTTGACTCAAAATAATCGAGCTGAAAACTAGGCTTGTACTCGACCGAGCCTTAATATCTCAAGCTCGAACTTAGCTCGATAAAAAATAGGCAAAGCTTGAGATCAACTTGACTTAACTTAAATATGAACTGAGCCATACTCTAGCTCGAGTTCGAGCTTGAAATCGAGCCTTATCTTGCTAATAATATATATTAATATATATTATAAATAAAAATAATATGATTATATATATTCGAGTGGGCTCATGAGCTTTCGAGCTGAGTATTCTGCTACTCGAGGTCAACTCAAACTCGATAATAATCGAGTTGAGTCAAGTTTAAACTCGAGTCGATCTCGAGTAGCTTATGAGTAGCTCAACTCGTTTGCAACCCTAATCGGCCCATTTAACTTGTAGCACATGATGGATTGCTTATTATAATATAATTATAATAAATATTATAATAATATTTATAATAAATATTATAAATATTATAATAAATTTTATTATAAATATTATAATAAATATTTATAATATTATAAGTATTATAATAAATATTTATAATAATATAAATATTATTATAAATATTATAATTAATTATTAATATTATTATGAAATTAAATAAAAAAATTATACCTGCTATGGGAAGGGTGTGGCGCAGACTACAAGGGCTGTCGACGGTGGTGCTAAAGCAAAGGGATCGGCCAAAACAGGCCAGAGCTGATGGCGAGGTGGGCCTATGGTAGCGTTAGAGGGAAGGGGATGGCGGGGGATGGGACCGAGGGAGGTGAGGCCAATGGGGATGAGGTTAGGACCAAGAGAGGTGGGGATGAGGGAGGTGAGGCCAGGGGCGAGGGATGGAGTGATAGTAGGCAAGCTGACGGCAGGGTGGGTAGCTAGGGCACGGTTAGTAGAGAGAAGAGAGAAAGAGAGAGAGAGAGAGGTGTTGGAAAATATGTAAGGTTTCATGCTTGTATTTCAAATTTTTTTTGAAATCTGATGCGGCGAATGATGTAGATTAAACTATTTAATCTAGTAATGCATGTAATCTAATAACTAAATCCTACTCTAGAACCTCCATGTCATGATGCAAACATAAATATGAAAATTAAGCAAAGATTGTTGGTATTGATCAAATCATTACCTGGATCTAGAACTATTCTAGAAACCCTAGATCATATCTAGGTCAAGAAGAGATCGAATCTCTTCCTTCGTGCGGGTTGAGAATACCGTGGCTAAATCTAAATATTTTTCTTTGTTGCTTGGAGCCGTAGAACACATCCGGTCTCTATAGATAATCCACACAAGACTGCAACATAGATCAAAGGTTCGTCGAACAAAGATCCATTCGAAGTGCTAGCTTCTCATGGATCCCTCCTGATGGTCAATCCAAAAAATATTTTTTGGATCTCTTGGATACTCTAAGAAATGAAGAATATAAGATGGATTCAAGGAGAAGTCCAACCCTTCAATCTCCAAAAAATAAGAAAATAGAAAGATTGAAGAAAGACCATTAAGAGAAGACTCATCTTCTCTTCAAGACATCAACTATTGATGTCCTAAACTGATCTTCTTAACTTGACATGAGGAGACCTTCTCCTCAAATATTTTTTCATGCTCCATCGCTTCCTTTCTCTCTGATTTTTTTCATAAAAAATCACACAAAAAGATGGAGAAGAAGGGCTCTCAAAGAAATCCTAAGAGAAGACTTTCTTCCCTTCTTCTTCTCTCATCAAGACATGATCAGATCATGTCCAAAATAAACTTTGACGCCCCAACAACTTGAAGCATCCATCCTCCACAACCTCTTCCTCTCTCTCTCAAATTTTTTTCATAGAAAAAAATCACAAAAAATAGAGAGAAAGAAAACTTGAAAGAAATTCCTAAGAGAAGACAATCTTCTCTTACCTTTTTCTCTTCAAGACATCAACAATTGATGTCTTAATGAAGCCTCTCCTCCAAGAAAATTTGTGCGCCAACCTCCTACACCTCCTCCTCTTTTTTCTCTATTTTTTCATGGATTTCTAGGGGTTTTTCACGTCCACACCCTATCAAAAGGAAGGCGTCAAAGTTATAAGAAGACTAGGTCAAAAGACCTAGTCAAACAAGGATGTTAGGGGGGCGTCCAACTCTTGGGCATCAAAAAAAATACACACAAAAAAAGAGAATAAAATGGGAATAAAAAAAATTTGAAGGCATGGAGAAAATTCCAAAGGGAGAGGAGAAGAGTTTTAGCAAATTAAAACTCTTTACTTAGTTTGACTCATTCAAACTAACTTCCAAATAAGACCAAGTCAAATTATATTTCAAATAATAAAAAATGGGGCATAGAGAACTTTTCTTAGGCATGGAAAAATTCATGTAAAATATCTGGAATAAAATAATAGGCATGGGCTGTTAGATATATGTGCCCTAGAAGCCAGAATTGGCTGATACTTGTAATACACTTCTAAGGGCAAAATTATAATTTTGACTAACATCAATAAAATGAATTATTTTCTATCATATATGTGTATTAAGTGTCTGTGATACATCCTTTGAGTTAATGGTAATGATAATTCATGTTTTCAAGAGTTGAAAATTTAAGACATGAATAATCATTTGTTAACTTATAAAATGCTCCCAATCATAGGATCATCACGAGGATGGTGATTGATCCGGAAGGTTGGTGTATAATCGCTTCTCTTTAGTAGATGAGTCTTGAGTCTATGGTGTAGAGACACCAGAGCAAGAGTATAGATACTCATTAGAGAACGAGGGCACTGAGCGTGACCACCTCGAGTAGTGATTAGAGAGTCTACCTTCTCGTCAATGACTGACTCGATGCTGTAGTAGTATGTCTAGTTCTCTGATCTGAGGTGCATCGACAGTTCACCTTGAGGGTGTTATAGTTTGACTACACCATTACTCGGTCTCCTAGCCATATGGAACCCTGAGGTGTATGTTGGCTATACCATGTTCATTGTAGGAACTGGATTGCATCAAGATGGAATCTATCTACCTCGGTGGTAGAGGAGCAGCCCTATGATGATCATGAGAATCAAGTCCAGAAGCCCATGGCCATGGCAGAGTGAAATAATAGAAAGAGTTTCTATTTAGATTTTTACATCAGACTCGAATCGAATGATTACATCATATGATAGAAACTAGGGTTTGACGAGTTCACCTTAACCCTAATCTGATCGGGGCTCAAGATAGAAGAACTTAATCACACAGGTAGCTGCACCAAGAGGTTCGCATTCAGCTCTGATGGGTTGCCACCATATACTACTAGGTGTCACTGGTGGATTTTGGGAGCAATTAGAATGATTTAGATGATCGATCATTCTAGCTGTTCAAATCAGAAAAGTTTTGATCCATCAAAAGGAGTTTCGATGATGTCGATGATAGAGATCATGACATATCCCATTACCATATAGAACTAAACCTAACTAGGTCACACAAATAAGGGTTTGAATCTGGTGATCATTAATTGAACTGATCTAGTTCAATTGATCTGAATGAGATTCAATTAGGTTCAAGGAAATCGTGCTAGCACTCGATTGAACCTAACGTTCTTCTTTTACTATCATAAATAAGTTGTCTTGTCTGAGCCAAAGGAGTTTGTGCTCAATCAGAGGCCTTCATATGGTCTGACTGGAGGTTGTCCAAGTCAGAAAAGGTTGTCTTATTTTGTAAGACATTACCTACCATTTTTGGTCACCTGCCATTTCTTGTTCTTTGACTTTGGTCAAAAGTCTACCTTTGACTGGTCAAATGTTGACCATAGACACTTTGACTTTTGACCACATGTCACGCACCTATTGGAGAGCTAGTGGAGGCTTGTCCCCCTACCAGAACCTAGCAAGGAGGAGGGCGCACGCCACCCTAGGTGTGCACCCATGTTGGAGACGCCTAGGAGTCCCTATTGGATAGGGACTCCATCTCCTTTTTGGATTTCAATTAGAGTTCTCCTAAGAACCAACTTTGACTGATCTTAGGCACCCTCTAAGGAGGAATCTAGGGTACTCTATTCCCACCAATCAGATTTAGATCTGATTTCATAAAGAGTTGTGATTGGTTGGGAAGAAGAGAAGTTGGATCACAGTCAGTCTATAAATAAGACCCTGTGCCCAACTCAAATCAGATTAGAAGTTTGGAAATTAAGATCTCCATGCCCCAAGGCCTTTTCTCCTCTCCTCCTCCATGCCAAACCACCTTCTTCCCTCCCTCTCCACGTCCAAAAGGAGTTTTGGATTTTTGGTTGGTGCGATGTAGACCGAAGAAAGGTGACTGAAAGCTAGAAGGCTGCACTGCTGCATAGGACAACTGCTGATCTTCAAAAGGAGTTTTGAAGATCTTTCAGATCAGATCCAGATTTGATTTTTGGAGACATGATAGAGAAGAAGAGGATCTCTAGATCCAGCCTGAGTAGATACCAGTAGAGGCCAGGCACTTGCGTGGCTAGATCCAGAACCTTCCGCTGCTTACAGGATCATCAACGTGTAATACGATTACCCATATCAAGGTAGTTAAATTTGATTTAATTTATCTAATTTTATTTTGATTTCTAAAATAATAATAATCAGATTTGAAATATATCAAGATCTGATTAGGATTAAGAGAAAAATTTTTGAAATATATCTCTTGATCTGATCAGATCTGAACGAACCTGGACCGAAAAATCAGGATTTTCCTTCAACTGGTATCAGAGCCAAGGTTCTAAAAGTGTTTAGATCTAATTTTAAATTTATTTTAATCAAAAAATAAATTATTTTAGATATCACATGAGATGTGATCAGATCTGAAATCAGAAAAAATTAAAATTAAATAATTAGGATCTAAGATTAGAAAATATGCATGACTAGTTCTAAAATAGAATAGTTCTATAGAATAGTCTTGCATGTTTTCAATTAAATTTGATTAAATCATATTTTAGATCTATTTATTTACTATTTTTTGATATTATAATGGTTATAATAACATCTAAAAAATAGCAAATAAAAGTTATTTAATTTTAAATATCATATGAGATATGATTGATGCATGTCTAGACTAGTTGTAGAATAGTTCTACATAATTATCTAGATTAGAATTTATTTTGATTAGATTAATTTAAATATAATTTTTTAGATTATTATGAGATAATTTAGATCTGAAAATATGTATAATTCGATACATGAGATGTATGCAAAATATGCCATGATTAGATCTAATTTATATATGAGATATATGATATATGATCTAAAACTATTTTATAGTATTGCATGTTCCTGATTAAGGCGTTCCTCTTGGCCGTCCGGTCATAAGAACGGAGAAGAGTTTAAAGGCCCTCTCTTTCCATTCGATGGGGTGTTCTTATGATGTGTAGGGGTGCTGTGTGTTCGTCCTTAATCAGAAACCCAAAACTTACTTTCTGCAAAATCCTAGATCCTGAAACCCTGGGATTTATTGTGCATATTTTGTTTATGAATCCTACTTAATTAAAAAATTAAGATTATGGAATATCAATTAGGTCTAAAATTGAGAATTTTAGATCTAAGACATATTCATAATACTGGGTTCGGGCTTGGGTAGCTCAATTAGGTCTAAGCGGTTGATCAAACTGAATCAAGAGTTGGTTAGATGGGATCAACAATGCTTAAATTGACCAACCTAATAGGATTAAGTCTGGGTCAAGATCGAGTCACGGTCAAGCAAGACCTAATTAGGCTCAGAGGTTAGAGTCTGGATTGTAGGCTAACCCAATTGGTTCTGGCTCAACAATTTGGTGTCTAAGGTAAGTTTGGCACATACGACCGACTGGTTTTTAATTGGAAGCTACTCGACCTGAATACATTCTTGTATTAGTTAATGACATATTACTTCCATCGGTCTCACTTACTTGGCCATATCTGTTGACACAGTTCTGATCTGAGGTGGTCAATAATTCGAGCTAACCCATGCCACTAGGTTAGTCATAATTGTTATGACTATGACAAGTCTAGTTTAATAAGACCTGAATCAATTCTCCCTAAGAAAAGATTAAGTCTGAGGTCTTCCACCATTGTAGATGTACGGGCCCTTCCCGAGGTTGATTGTTCTCGACCGGATACAGTGGCTCAGTTGCACCGAGAAGATGCAACCATGTCTATTAGGCATTGGATGCTATGGGCTGGAGGATGAGTTGGGCTCAATATTTTGGATACGGTGAGAGACTCAATTAGAAACCCAGTCTATGCAAATGGTGGGTCTGACTTAACTAAGGAGTGGATCAATATTCTGAATACGGTGAGATTCATGAATTAGAGACCAAGTTTGGGTGCACCATGATTAGAGAATCATTGAACAAGAGTTGTTCACTCATTGGCTAACCCATCACCAATAACTATTAGGTGAGGTGATGGGTCAGTTGGTGAGACCGCACCATCCACTAGAAATCATTAATCATGGAGATTTTTGCATCTCTACAGAGGGAGTGTAGGGATCCGAGAAAATAGTGGAAGCTAATTTATTTAAAAATAAAATTTCTAAATAAATTGGTCAAGTTAAAATTATAATATCTAACTAGAATCTTTGACTCTCTATAGAAAAATGTCTGCGTCTAACCCATTTGCATGTATCCTAGACACACATAGACTGACTGGACCTAATTATAAAGATTGGCTCAGGAACTACAAAATAGTTTTGGGTTCTGAGAAGTTAACCCATGTACTGGACCAGGACCCTCCCACCTTACCAGCCCGTCCATCCATTGAATAGAGAGCGTCTCTAAAAAGGTGGATAGATGAAGATAATAAGGCCAGATATTACATGTTGAGCTCGATGTCTGATGAGCTCCAGCACCAACATGAAGATATCGGGATTGCTCGCCAAATGTTGGCTCACCTGCAGGAGATGTTTGGTGAACAGAGTCACGCAGCCAAATATCAAGTCATGAAATGACTTTTTAAGGCTAAGATATATGATGGACAGTCTGTCCAAGATCACTGTCTGATAATGATCAAGGACATGGAAAAGCTTGAGAAGCTCGGTGTGAAGTTGGACTTGGATCTGCAGAACGATGTTATTTTGCAATCCTTGACTAATGCATATGGGCAATTCATCATGAATTACCACATGCATAAACTTCAAAATTTCTTAGCCAAATTAATGAATATGCTGGTTACCACTGAGCTTTCTATGAAAGGTTCTAAAGGCTCAGTTCTTGCTATGGAACGAACTTCTTCCGAAAGAAAGCCTTATGAAAAGAAAAAGAAGTCTACGAAAAAGAAAAAGGTGGAAGGAGCCAAGAAGAAGAAGGCAGAGCCAAAGAAAAAGGCCGATGCCAAAGAAAAGTGTTTCCATTGCAACAGCTACGGCCATTAAAAGCGAAACTGTCCTACTTACCTGGCCACCCTGAAGAACAAGAAGGAAGGTCCTTCTAGAGGTATGCTCGTTATTGAGTCTAACCTTACGATTTCTTCTGCATCTAGTTGGGTGCTTGACTCTGGTTCTAGTGCTCATCTGTGCACTTCCATGCAAGGTCTTGAGGATAGCAGGAGGCTGAGGGATGGTGACATGATCCTATGCATCGATAATGGAGCAAGAGTTGCTGTAGTAGCCGTGGGAACATACCCTCTTTGATTACCATTAGTTTAGACTTAGTTTTAAAAGACTATTATTATGTGCCTACAGCTAGCAGGAATTTGATTTCTGTTTCATGCTTAGCACTAGAAGGCTATGTGATTACCTTCTTTAAGGACCATTGTAACATTCTTTATGAAAGAAATAAAATTGTAAATGGTTTCCTTATTAATGATCTTTATCAGCTATATATTGATGTACCTGTTCTAACCATCGAGCAAAACATGAATGCCAAACGACCTAGGGATAGTCCAAACGGCAGGTATCTATGGCACCTGAGATTAGGTCATATAGCAGAAGATAGGATCAACAAATTGAAGAAAAATGGGCTATTGTGTCCATTGACTTTCGAGTCATATCCAGCTTATGAATCTTGCCTTCAAGGCAAAATGACTAAAACTCTTTTTGTTGGACATGGGGAGAGGCCATAGATCTCTTGCCCTAGTACATACAAGATGTGTGCGGCCCATTTGATGTGCCGGCTAGAGCAATTTTGCTACTTCATTACCTTTATCCGATGATCTATCTAGGTATGGGTAAGTGTATCTTATGAGACATAAGTCTGAAGCTTTTGAAAAGTTTAAAGAATTCAGACCATGAAGTAGAAAAATAAACTAAAAAACCCTTAAGGTTCTTCGACAGATCGAGAGTGAATACCTTAGTCGAAATTCCTAGACTATCTTTAAGGGAAATGGCATAGTCTCTTAATGGACTCCACCAGAAATACCTCAACTCAATGGGGTTTCAGAACGGAGAAATCGGACCCTATTGGATATGGTTCGATCCATGATGAGCTTCACAGACCTTCCTGATTTCCTTTAGGGACACTCATTGTTAACTTCAATTTATCTACTGAATAGGGTTCCCTCTAAAACAGTTCCTACCACACCGTATGAGATATGGCATGGTAAGAAACCAAGTCTGAGTCATCTCAGAATTTGGGGATGTCAGGCTCATGTCAAAAGACAACAAGCGGATAAGTTAGAGTTTAGGTCCTTTAGAGCTTGATTCATAAGATATCCTAAAGAGTCATTAGGATACTATTTCTACATTCCAGAAGACCACAATGTGATTGTGAGTCGACATTGCATCTTTCTTGAAAAATAGTTTATTCAAGATAGCGGCATTGGAAAGCAGATCAAGCTTGATGAGAAGGTCTCACAAGTACAACGAGCCGTTGTAGCCTATTTCGATTACGGAATATGAAAAATGGACGTGAAAACGGCGTTCTTGAACGGATATCTTGAGGAAGATATCTATATGGAACAGCCGCTAGGTTTCACATCCAGTGATACTGATCACAAGGTTTGCAAGCTGCAAAGGTCCATATATGGACTTAAGCAAGCATCTCAGATCTGGAACACTCATTTCAATGATGTGATCAAAATATTTGGTTTCATTAAAAATGAAGAGAAATCGTGTGTTTTCAAAAGGGCCAGTGGAAGCGCTGTTGTCTTCCTCGTATTGTACGTGGATGACATCCTCCTTATTGGGAATGATATTCCCATGTTAACAACAGTTAAAATATGGTTGTCCAAGAAATTCTCCATGAAAGACCTAGGCGAAGCATCCTTTATTCTAGGAATTAAGGTCTATAGGGATAGACCGAATAGGATGCTAGGACTTTCATAGAAGATGTGCATAGAGAAAGTACTAAAGAGGTTTAGTATGGAAAACTTTAAGAGGGAATTAATACCCTTCAGACATGGTATTCATCTTTCTAAAAAGATGTGCCCCAGCACACCTGAGGAAATAGAATGCATGAGCAAGATCCCTTATGCTTCTGCAATAGGGAGCCTCATGTATGCCATGCTATGTACACACCTGATATAGCCCATGCTGTGAGTGTCACAAGCAGATATCAATCAAATCCAAGTGAAGAACACTAGACTTCTATGAAATGTATCCTTAAGTACTTGAGAAAAACTAAGGATATGATGTTGGTCTTTGGTAACGGAGAACTCCAAGTCCAGGTATACACAGACTCGGATTTCATGTCCGATATAGATGATCGAAAGTCGACATCTAGGAGTCTGTTTGTATGCAATGGTGGTACTATCAGCTGGAAGAGTTCCAAGCAAACGGTGATAGCATATTCCACCATGAAAGTAGAATATATCGCTGCATCAGTGGCTGCGAAGGAAGCATTCTGATATAAGAAGTTTGCTGTAGAAATTGGAGTAATGCCATCAGATGCCATTCCTCTATACTACGATAATAATGGCACCATAGCCCTTGCTAAGGAGCCAAGGTCTCACCAGAAATCCAAATATATTGAGCGGCGATACCACCTCATCCGCGATTACCTCGAAAAGGGTTATGTCGAGGTCAAGAGAGTCAACTTCGCAGACAATATGGCAGACCCACTTACGAAGCTGTTGGGCCAGCAGAAGATCGAAGCCCACCTTGAGAAGATGTGACTTAGACTTATAGCCAATGGGCTCAAGATAGAAGAACTTAATCACATAGGTAGCTGCACCAAGAGATTCACATTCAGCTCTGATGGGTTGCCACCATATACTGCTAGGTGTCGCTGATGGATTTTGGGAGCAATTAGAATGATTTAGATGATCGATCATTCTAGCTGTTCGAATCAGAAAAGTTTTGATCCATCGAAAGAAGTTTCGATGATGTCGACGATAGAGATCATGACATATCCCATTACCATACAGAACTGAACCTAATTAGGTCACACAAACAAGGGTTTGAATCTGGTGATCATCAATTGAACTAATCTAGTTCAATTGATCTTAATGAGATTCAATTATGTTCAAGGAAATCGTGCTAGCACTCGATTGAACCTAACGTTCTTCTTTTACTATCATAAATAAGTTGTCCTATCTGAGCCAAAGAAGTTTGTGCTCAATCAGAGGCCTTCATATGGTCTGACTGGAGGTTGTCCAAGTCAGAAAAGGTTGTCTTATTTTGTAAGACATTACCTGCCATTTTTGGTCACCTGCCATTTTTTGTTCTTTGACTTTGGTCAAAAGTCTACCTTTGACTGGTCAAATGTTGACCATAGACACTTTGACTTTTGACCACATGTCATGCACCTATTGGAGAGCTGGTGGGGGCTTGTCCCCCTGGCAGAACCTGGCAAGGAGGAGGGCGCATGCCACCCTAGGCGTGCGCCCAAGTTGGAGATGCCTAGGAGTCCCTGTTGGACAGGGACTCCATCTCCTTTTTGGATTTCAATTAGAGTTCTCCTAAGAACCAACTTTGATTGATCTTAGGCGCCCTCTAAGGAGGAATCCAGGGGACTCTATTCTCACCAATCAGATTTAGATCTGATTTCACAAAGAGTTATGATTGGTTGGGAAGAAGAGATGTTGGATCACAGTCAGTCTATAAATAAGACCCTGTGCCCAACTTAAATCAGATTAGAAGTTTGGAAATTAAGATCTCCACACCCCAAGGCTTTTTCTCCTCTCCTCCTCCATGCCAAACCCTCTTCTCCCCTCCCTCTCCACGTCCAAAAGGAGTTTTGGATTTTTTGTTGGTGCGATCCAGATCAAAGAAAGGCGACTAAAAGCTAGAAGGCTGCATTGCTGCATAGGACAACTGCTGATCTTCAAAAGAAGTTTTGAAGATGTTCCAGATTAGATCCTGATTTAATTTTTGGAGATGTGATAGAGAAGAAGAGGATCTCTAGATCCAGTCCAAGTGGATACTGGTAGAGGCCAGGCACTTGCATGGCTAGATCTAGAACCTTCCGCTGCTTACAGGATCATCAATGTGTAATACGATTATCCATATCAAGGTAAGTTAAATCTGATTTAATTTATCTGATTTTATTTTGATTTTCAAAATAATAATAATTAGATCTGAAATATATCAAGATTTGATTGAGATCAAGAAAAAAATTTTAGAAATATATCTCTTGATCTGATCAGATCTGAACGAACCTGGATCAGGAAATCAGGATTTTCCTTCATGGGCTCTCCTAGGTGGTGCAAGGAAGGAGGAGTGCTAGTCTAACTAGGACTCTCCTATTTTGACTAGGTCAAAATCTTTTTAATTCAAAATAGGATTAGTGCAATCTTAGTTATGGATGATCTTAATCCAACTAGAAATCTAATTAAATCAAGTTTAAACCATATTTAAGTCTGATTTAAATTTCAAGTCAATTAGAAATTAGATGCACTCAAGTCTTAGTCTAACAAGAACTTATTTTTTTCTTATAATTGGCTTATCCAATAAACCAGTTGGACTTAATTCAATTAAGTCCAAACTAATTTTAATTAAATCTAATTAAATTAGATTTGATCTCAGCCTGATTGCTCAATCAGATTGAGTCAATTAGCAATACAATTGCAAATCAATCGTCCTACAACACTTGCAATAGGTCAAACATCAATTGTATTGATTATTTGATCTTAGAATGATTTTAAATCATTGATCAACCATCCAATCAGGTAATAATTTATTATGTGTGTGAGCCCATAGGCTCAAACCTAAGATGATAGCATAGAAATTAATTTTTGTATCAATCAAAATGACCATCTAGTAATGGTATCCGATGTCTGGATAGGTCAAATATATGCAAAGCAACATTCTTAGAACCCTGGTCTATGGATACTGTATAATTCATTTCTTTGACCAATAATACTCAAGATGATATCAACTAAGCTATTAATACTCATACAAGTGATCCGCATTGTATCTCAAAATTTTGCAAATCCCATGACTTCTCAAGAGGATTATCCAGGCCTAAGTTTTGCTAAATTAAAATACAGTGAGAAATTCACTTCTTGAAGTTAATTAGGAGTAGTCAATTCCATCTTGACTCGTACATTGATTCTACAAGTACTTGACTATACCCAAAAATCTTCTGATCCTATATTAGAAATATAGGTAGTCTAGGACCAAAGTACAGTAAGTTGCTTATAAGTCATCGTGGTGATCTCAGATTGAAGGAACACTTATATCCATTGGCCTTAACTAGCTACTCTTGACAGTAGAGTGCTATGTTGGTCATGTTCAGTATAGATGTACTCTACATCTCACTTGCATGCCATACCAATATCTCCATACCACTTGATTACGAGAACATCCAACGCATATGACATACAGTAACCTACACTTGATAAGTTATCATCCTTGTTAATAACTTATCATTTGATCGTGAACAAGTTAAGAACCATCCAATAAATCATCCTTTATTGATTGAGTGTGGTTCTAAGGAATTCATCATAATTTAGGAGTTGAATTAAGGAAGAAAAACTTTGATAATGAATAAGCCAAATAACTATTATTATTTAATAATTTATATACTAATTTCAATCATCTATAACTTAGATGATTGGCTTTAGGACATATTTTCTAACAACTCCTACTTAGACTAAAGCCAATCAGAACAATATCAAATATCCTATCATCCACTTGAGCTCATAGAACTCCTTAGTTTTGAGGCTTTAGAAAATGGGTTGGTCAAGTTCTCCTCTTCCATCGATCTTCTAAAGATCGACATCATCTTAATCTAAAATCTAAGATGATAGCGATAAAGAGTATGCTGATCTTGTGGTATACCTTTGATTCTTTAGCCTAATCTATGGCTCCAATGCTACACTAGGACTGGACCATCGAAGGAGAGTGCCTTTGTTAGCTTGCTAATGAACTTATGCCACCATACAACCTACATGGTAGCATCAGATGCCATGATATACTCCACATCACCAACAGAATAGGCTATAGTATTCTACTTAAAACTTTTCAGCAGATTGCTCCTTCAATTAGGATACATTCATGACCCGACACTCTCTTGCTGTCATCTTGATCTGACTAAAAATTAAAATCAAAACATCATACAAGTTTTAAGTTAGTATCTCCATATTTGAGTCACTGGATCTTAGTATTTCTCAAATACTTAAGGATTGTTTATACAATATTCTAATAGTTCTCACTTAGATCAGATTGATATCTGCTCACTACCATTAGTGAGTACACCATATTTGATCTTGAACATGGAGAAATAAGATGATGGCTAAATCTTTATTTCTTGTAATGTTGGAATGTCATTCCTGATTAAGAGAATGTCATCCACAAACAACACAAGAAATAACATGATAGAACTTTTTGCCCACTTATAAATACAGGGTTTCTCTTTGTTCATAACAAATATATACGTTCAAAACGTATGTTCTAACTCCAAGATGATAGCCAAACGGACTTTACAGATCTCTACCTTTCCATCTATGCTACTCTGATCATTTAAAAATCCATTCACATCCAATAAATTTTATCCCTTCAAGTGAATCAACTAGTATCTACACACTATTGATGTTCATGCTCCAATTTGGATTTGATGGCTCCAAGCCACTTCTTAGAGTCAGACCTCTGCATAGCATCCATATAGGTGATTGGATCCTTGTTGTTCTCATTGAGCTCAATAGAATTGCCATCTCGAACCTAGATATTGAAGTATCTATCCAGTCGTTGTGGTACTCTACCAAATCTCCTTAATTATGCCTCTTTAATGGACTTCGAGTTTGATCTAATCAAATTTGGTTATGTAGGTTTACTAGATTGTGTCAGTTCTTTCTACCTGTCGAACTTCTTCAAGTTCAACTTTTCAGGTATCAGTTTCTTTTCTAAAGAACTTCTTTCCAAAAGGAATGCCCTACTATTGAGAACAACTTTTGTTCTTCAGCATGGTAGAAATAATAACCCCTAGTTTTCTTGGGGTACCCTATAAATATACACCTATGGAACTAGGCTCCAAGTTTATTTGTGTGCAAACATTTGACGTAGGCCTGACAACCCTAAGCCCAAAGGTGAGAGAGTCTAGGTTTACGCCTGATCCATATCCCATATGGAGTCTTTATGACAGATTTACTTTGTATAAACTTTTAGAGTAAAATAAGTAGTCTCAAGAGATTAACCCTGAAACAGGTAGACTAGTAAACCCCATCATGGATTGAGCCATATCTAACAAAGTTCAATTTCTTTTTTTTGATAAACTATGTTTCAGAAGGAGCCATTGTGAGAGAATCCTATTCTCTCCTAGATATGTCAAAACCTCACTAGATAAGTATTCGCTTCCCCGATCTGATTAAAGAGTTCTAATACTTTTTTTCAGTTTATTTTCTATTTCATTATTGAATGATTTGAACATTTCAAATGATTCAGGCTAGACACATCCATACCTAGATAGGTCGTATATAATCATAATGAAATATTGATATCCTTCTTTGGCACTTGAGTTTCATAAGTCCACATATATCACTATGTATGAGATTTAGAACTTTATCGGCTCTTTCATCTTTTCTAATAAAAGATGATTTTATCATCTTTACAAGAAGATAAGACTCACTGGTCGACAATGATCCATAATCATTGATATTGAGGTTTTCCTCTAAGGTTAACATGTTTATCTTGTTCTTATTAACATGACTAAGCCTATAAAGCCAAAGGTAGACATCCTTGGTATTATCTAACTTGGGTGTTTATTAAATATGTACATTACACTTAACGGACTATATAAATATTATATGCCATTTCTTAATTATCCATATATTATTTTAATATCATTCATAATGATATAACAATAATCTTTCTTTATAGATAAATGATAACCATCTCTAGCCAAAAGGTCAACAGAGATCATATTTATTATAAACAATGGACGTTAGTGACAATCACTCAAAATGATAATATTTGAAAACAAGCTCGATAATTTCTAAAGCTAGAATTGGAACATGATTTCTAATCCCAATGTTCAGGAATCTATCACCATTTTCAAACTTTTCTACTTACCTTCGGTCCTTGCAATGAATTGCATAAGACTACTAGTATCTAATACCAAGGTAGTAGAATTACAAACAGAAAAATTTTAAGGTGTTATCATATAACATCCTTGATAAGTAACTCTTGATCTTATCTCTTGTTCAGCCTGTTGGGGTCAAGGAAAGCAAGATAATTCTTCTTCCTATTATCCTGCTTCTTATAATAGAAGCACTTTGCCTTATATTGGTTAGTCTTAGATCTTATATTTTGACTGGGCTAACAAGCCCCAACATGAATCCTTTCATGCTATTGAATCAAATTCAACTTTTGATACTGATTATCGAAGTTGGATCCTATAAGTCATCATTATCTAACAGTGAATAGAGCAATTAGGATTTAGCCATAATCTGAAGAAAAGAGAATAATGACCTAATGTATATGAATTATTTTAAGCCTAGAGACTTGAACTTTAGTCTAAAGATTCTTCCACTATTTTATACGAATCGGTAGCATCTACCTCCAATTCGAGAAATTACTTTAATTTTCTAGTAGGTACTAGAATCTACATAGACTACACACAAGTTCGACTTTGGTTGGTCAACCCATGTGCATCAATGGGTAAGTTTTTTAACCAATTATTTCTCCAAATAACTTCTAGTAATTTAATTTTGCTCGAAAAATCTAATTAGGCTTTGGCCTCAAATGTAAGGATCTAGTTAGGTCCAACCATTAATATGACCATACTTGGTGCATCTAACTAACAAATGATTAAGCCTAACATTGGTTGGTCAACCTAACCACCATTAGAGAGATACTTCTAAGTTATCATATTATGAATGATAATTTTATTAGTCAATAAGCACCAAGCCTATGGACCTCCAATGATTATTGAGTTAATAGATCCATTATCATCCAACTTAATGGGAGGCTATGACTCAGTTATCTCCATAACTTTATCATGTTAGGGACCTAATAATTTTAGAAGATTTAAATTATTAGTGATTTAAGGATAGAGAAGATATGGACCAAATTACTTCCATTGACTTCAACAAGTCAAATCCTCTCAATGACTTCACAAGTCATTGATGAGGACTAGGATTAATTTCGGCCCATGGGCACCTAAATCAATCTCATTAATTTTCTATGTGACATGGGTTTGCATGAATCAATGAGCAACATAATTAAAAGTTGATTAACCATATTGGCCAAAAAAGTGAGATTATGGGAGGGTCTACCAAAGCTTACCTTAGACACCATCAAAAATGGCCAAGTAAGTGGACTGTCAATTAAAAACCATCACTCTGAGAATGCTAGACTTATCTTAGATACCAATCGATTCATCAGTTTTAATTTGGTCTGCCTAAAGACTTGGGCTCAACCACTGAGCCACGATCGATATCCATTGTTAGATATATGAACTTTGATCAACTATAACTATTGAATTGATCTATAGAAAAGAAATAATTTAATTCTAATTAACTATTAATTAGGTTTGATCAACTTTTTAACTCAGTCCATATTTAATCTAACCCTAGGTCTAACCTAATTAATGATCTGATCAAAGCTAACCCATTATCCTTTAACTCATATTTTATTAAATTGTCTGAGGATCTTCAAATTATAAACGTAGATCCTAAATAATCACTTAATTTTTAATTAAGTTTAAGACTTATGGGTTGGGGTTCGAAACCTCAGAACTAGTTTCTAATTTCAACTTTCGAAACATTTTTAAGTGTAAATAATTTACATTGAATCAAATTCAATTCATGATGTTAGATCTGATTTATTTCAATGTTTAGATCATATCCTAAGATTTTGAATCTAGAATTTTATGAAAAATAAATTTTCAATTTAAATTCTATAAAATAAATATATCACATATATTTATTTTAGATTTAAAATAAAAGCTATGTATCAACATATGCAACTAGAGGATTTAGATCTAGAGCATGAAACATATCATATAGATCTTACTTAAATGATAAAAAATTTAGATCATAAACCAATTAATATTAGACTTAAAATTTTAAAAAAATTATAAATTATTTTAAATCTTATCTAACTTATTTATGATTTAAGTTATTTAGATCAGTACATACTAGTACAACCTCTCCACTGTAAGGAGTAAACGTTACAGCAGGATAATCTTATAATTAATATATATGATCCAATATTATTTAAATTTAATCTAAATAATTTAAAATAAATTTAATATCTATTTATTTTAGATTTAAAATTAAAAAAATAATTCATAAATTTTCTTAGATCATATATAATTTATTCATGATTTAAAAATTTAGATCAGCACATACTAGGATAACTTTTCCATTGTAAGAGGTTAATCTTATAATAGGATAACCTTATGTCAGTGTGTGCAATCTTTAATTTTTATTTTTAGAATTATTTTAATGCAAATATAATCATGTCATAAAAAAATCTAGATGCTTTGATACCACTGTAGGAAAACATGCAAGATTTTATGCTTGTATTTCAAAACTTTTTTTGAAATCTGACGCAACAGAAGATGTAGATTAAACTATTTAATCTACTAATGCATGTAATCTAATCACTAAATCTTATATCTAGGACCTACAACATGTCATGGTGCAAACATAAATCTGTAAATTAAATAAAGATGGTTGGTATTGATCAAATCAATATCTAGATCTATAACTATTCTAGAAATTCTTGATCATATCTAGGTCAAGAAGAGATCGAATCTCTTACCTTCGCGTAGGTCGAGAATACTATAGCTAAATCTTAATGTTGTTCTTTATTGCTTAGAGCCATACAGTATGTTCGACCTTTATAGGTAATCCACATAAGGTTGTAACATAGATCAGAGATTCATCGAATGAAGATCCGCTTGAAGTGCTAGCTTCTCACGGATCCCTCCTGATGGTCAATCTAAAAAATATTCTTTGAATCTCTTGGATACAAGAGATGAAAAATACAAGGAGGATTAAAGGAGAAGTTTAATCCTTGGATCTCCCAAAAATTAGAAAATAAAATGATTGAAGAAAGACAATTAAGAGAAGACTCATCTTCTCTTCAAGACATCAACCATTAATGTCCTAAACTGATCTCCTTACCTTAACATGAGGAGACCTTCTCCTCAAATATTTTTTCATGCTTCATCGCTTCCTTTCTCTCTGATTTTTCTCATAAAAAATCATACAAAAAGATGGACAAGAAGGGCTCTCAAAGAAACCCTAAGAGAAGACTTTTTTCTCTTCTTCTTTTCTTATCAGGACATGAGATATGATCAAATCATATCCAAAAAAAATTTTGACGCCCCAACAACTTGGAGCATCCATCCTCCACACCCTCTCCCTCTCTATCTCAGATTTTTCTCATAGAAAAAAACTCATAAAAATAAGAGAGAAAGAAAACTTGAAAGAAATTTCTAAGAGAAGATAATCTTCTCTTACCATTTTCTCTTCAAAACATCAACAATTGATGTCTTAATGAAGCCTCACCTCCAAAAAAATTTGTGCCCCAGCCTCCCACACCTCCTCCTCTTTTTCATCTATTTTTTCATGGATTTCCAGGGGTTTTTCACGTCCACACCCTATCAAAAGGAAGGTGTCAAAGTTATAGGAAGACTAGGTCAAAAGACCTAGTTAAACAAGGAAGTTAGGGGGGCGTCCAACTCTTGGACACCTCCCTCTATTTTTCTAGCATGAGCACCAGGAAATACATGCACAAAAGGGGAATAAAATGGGTGACAAAAAATTTGGAGATATGGAGATAAATTCTAAAGGGAGAGGAGAAGAGTTTTAACAAATTAAAATTCTTTACTTAGTTTGACTCATTCAAACTGACTTTCAAATAAGTCTAAGTCAAATTTTATTTCAAATAACTAGAAATGGGGCATGGAGATTTTCTCTTAGGCATGGAAAAATTTACATAAAACATCTAGAATAAAAAAATGGGTGTGGGCTCTCTTAGGTAGCGCAAGGAAGGAGGAGTCCTAGTCTAACTAGGACTCTCCTATTTTGACTAGATCAAAATCTTTTGAACCCAATTCAAAATAGGATTAGTGTAAGCTTAATTATGAATGATCCTAGTCTAACTAAAAATCAAATTAAATTAAATTTAAATCATATTTAAATTTAATTTAAATTTTAAGTTAATTAAAAATTAGGTGCACTCAAGTTTCAGTCCAATAAGGACTTATTTTTCTCTTATAATTAACTTATCCAATAAACTAATTAAACTTAATCTAATTAAATTTAAACTAATTCTAATTAAATCTAATTTAATTAAAGTTGATCTTAGCCTGATTGCTCAATCAGATTGATCCAATTAGTAATCCAATTGCTAATCGATCCTCCTATAGCACTTGCATTAGGTCAAACATCAATCGTATTGATTATTTGACCTTAGAATGATTCTAAATCATTAATCAACCATCCAATTAGGTAATAACCTCTTATGTGTGTGGCTCCATAGGTTTGAACCTAAGTCGGTAGCATATGAAGTAATTTCTATACCAATCAAAATGACCATCTAGCAATGATATCATTCATCCAGATTGATCGAATGTATGCAAAGCAACATTCTTAGAATCCTAAACTATGGTTACTGTATAATTCATTTCTTTAATCAATAATGCTCAAGATGACATCGAGTAAGCTATCAATGCTCATACAAGTCATCCATATTATATCTCAAAATTTTGCAAGTCCCATAACTCCTCATGAGGATTACCATGGTCTAGGTTTTGCTAAATTAAAATACAGCAAGACATTCACTTTCTAAAGTTAATCAGGAGTGGTCAATCCCATCTTGAATCATACACCGACTCTATAAGTACTTGACTATACCCAAAAATATTTCGATTCTATATTAGAAATATAAGTAGTTTAGCACCAAAGTACAGTGAGTTGCTTGCAAGTCACCATGGTGATCTTAGGTTAGAGGGATACTTATATCCATCGGTCTTAATTAGCTACTCTTGATAGTAGAGTGCTACATTGATTACGTTCTGTGTAGATGTACTCCTATATCTCACTTGCATGCCATACCAGTGTCTCGATGCTACTTGGTTACGAGGATAATCAATGCATATGACATATAGCGACCTACACTTGATAAGTCATCGTCCTTATTAATAACTTATTATTTGATCATGAACAATTTAAGAATCATCTGATAAATCCTTCTTTATCGATTGAGTATGGTTCTAAGAACTTCATCATAATTTAGGGTTTCAATTAAGAAAGATAGAACTTTTATAATGAATAAGCCAAGTAACTATTATTATTTGATAATTTATATACTAAATTTAATTATCTACAACTTAGATAATTGGCTTTAGGACATATTTTCTAACAAGAAGGAGGGGGCGGCGCTAGAGGAAGGCAGCTAGTGATGGGGCAGGCCGGCAGAGGGACAGATCGGCAATAGGGAGGGTAGCTAGATCTTGGATAGATAGAAGAGAGAGCGAGTGAGAGAAAAGATGAAAACTCGACGTGCAAGAATTTAACCAAACCTATGGCAGTGATTTTTGAAATTGCTACCATAGGTTTCCTGCAATGGTTATTTATAATTGTTGCTATTAGTTCGGTAGCAACGATTATCAATCACTATAATAGACACTATAGCAACAGTTACTACCAACTGCTACTATAGGTGCATAATATAATTTTTTCATATTTTTTTCTAAATATGACATAATTTTAGAATTTAAAGTCCAGCTTCAACATTTATTATCTAAATAATTATTGATAGAGTATCATCACAAAAGATTATCTTGATCCGATAACCCTAACTATGTTGATTGATAAAATTTAATTTCGACGACCATGAATGATTATATTATGATTTGATAGATTAAGACTATCAAAATTCAAAAACTTACAACAATGATCTCGACAATGTTTGTAGCATACCATCAAAATTTTACTTTAATTATACATCATTATCATGGTCAATCTAGTGCTGAATTATTTTAAATGGTGTCTGATTAATAGATAATTTTTTAGATAATTAATCTTTGGTATTATTATAATTATTTGTATGATGGTGATCATAAAATCTAAACTATATCTATATGAATTATTCATGTTAAATATATCTTATAAAAGTATAAGCATAATTACGTAAGACCTTTAAGAAGAGTACAAGAAGGTATATAGTTTTGAATCGTTCTTATATACATAGTTTAAATTTTATGATTACCACCATACAAATGATCAAAATAGTACCAAAGATTATTTATTAAAAAAATAACCTTATAATCAAGCGCTGTTTGGCCTTTTGATCACTCATTTTTTATTTAACAACTAAAATTATCTCATGCTAGATTGACCATAATAATGATGTTTGATTAAAGTAAAATTTTGATAGCATTCTACAAACATTATTAAGATTATCATTGTAGATTTTTAGATCAATCAATAATTTTTATTTATCAGATCATTATGTAATCATTCATGGCTGTCGAAATCAAATTTTATCAATGAACATAGCTAGGGCTATTGGATCAATAATTATTTAAATAATGAATGGTGAAAATAGACTTTAAATTTTAAAATTATATGATATTCAAAAAAAATATGAAAAAAATTATATCATGTATTTATAACAGCGTTTCTACCTAACCGCTACCATAGGTTGACCTATAGCAGCGGTTACATACCGCTGCCATAGGTCAAATCTATGGTAATGGTTATGGATAATCACTTTCATTGATTGAGTATATCACTAACCACTTTAATAAATTAAATCTTTGATAGTGGTTAAGTATAACTGCTGCTATGGATTTGACCTGTGGAAGCGGTTATATCTAACCGTTGCTATATATTTGACCTATGACAGCAGTTTTCGATAACCACTACCATAGGTCAACCTATGGCAATGGTTAAATTTAACCATTGCTATAGGTTAAGTCTATAGTAGTAGTTAGATATAACAATGCCTTAGATTCTATGGCAATAATTTTCAAATCGCTACAATAGTAAGCAATGCCATAGCCTTATTCTATAGCAGTAGTACTACAAGATATTCCTAACTTCTAAGCTATTAATAGCGCTTGAAGTTGGAACAAGAAAATAAAAAAACATATAGAACCTCCTCTGGCTGACCTACTCCTAGCTGACTCTCTTTCTCATGTGTTGGAAGAATGGAAGAGACTGAGAACAAGGTGGATAAAAAAATTTAAAAGATAGGTATTCCCATCTATTACACGGGTTCCTAGAAGAGCTTTGGTGTGAAGAGAGAGATATCCCTTGGTAGAGGCATTGGGCTTTATTTATAGGTATAGGAGGGAGGAGGTTTTCATATTTTTTTCATGTGGGACTAACTAAAAGAGGTGGCGACAAGAAAGGAGCTATAAGATTAGGGAGCTTGCTTCTCATCCATTGATTTTTAAATCACATTCATACTTGGATCCGTATGAAAGGTTATCTTCTAATCTAGGTTCTTGATCTTTAAGTTGTATTCATACGTGGATCCATGCGAAAAATCTTCTTTAATTTTGGGCTCTTGATCAAGAGGAGGTTGCTTCTCATCCCTTCATAAGTAAGTCACGTTCATACTTGAATGGAAGCTGCTTACTTGTTTCACTCAAATCTGAGTCTATTTGAGTCCAATTTAATTATATTAGCCCAAACTTAATTACCTGTAAAGTATGTTAGAGATCATGAAATTCTTAATAAATAAGGAGCAATTAAATTAAATTTTTGTCTCTAGCAACTTAAGTGTTTATCAATAGCCCTGACAAATCAGTGCCTTAATTTCATCTTTAAGTTTCTAGCATTCCTTAGTATCATGGCTATGATCTCAGTGGAAATGGTAGTATTTATTTCTGTCTCTCCTTGTAGGTGGGGCTTTTTTATAAGATTCAACTATCGAAGAAATCCTTGATTCTCAATCACCATCAATATTTGTGTATGAGGGGCGGATGCAGAAGCAGAGGTGTCAAATCTCCAAGGTGGGCTTCGTGACCTTGGATTTTTTTGAGGTCACTCAGAGGTGCTCCCCTGATTCCCGCAGTCTTCCTTATGAGGCCACTTTTTCCCATCTTTCTCCTTCATGACTTGCTTATTTAATTTCTCTTCTTCTTTCGTCTAAGCATACTTTTGGAAACGATTTAACATTTCCTTATAAGTATCTAAAATTTTTTTATTGAGAGAAAAAATGAGCAATTGCTTCTAGGTTCTCACTTTAAGGTAGACATGGCGATGGACTTATTGAAATTCTTTACCTCTAGAATGGCTACATTAAAACATGCCACATACTGACGAAGGGATTTATCCTCCTATCAAACCATGGAAAATAGACTATCCATGTTCTTGAGGTGGAGCTGGTTGTTGCCAAAGTAGGCGATGAACAACCTGGCTAACTGTTCAAATGAAGAAATGGACCTTAGTTGGAGTTCAGAAAACCACACTCTCACATATTTCTTGAGGATAATGGGGAAGGCTACGTACAGCAGAGCATCAGATGCTCTCTAAAACCTCATATTGTCCTATACCCTTCAAGATGGTCTTAAGGGTCAGTAGAACCATCGAATGGTTCTATTGTTGGCATCTTTAATCGAGAAGGAATTGGTTCATTTAAGATTTCAGCAGAAAAAGAAGATTTCGGATGAAAGTTTTTCTTACTTTGAGAGGATCCACCAAGTTGTGATGAAAATCTTTCTTACTTTGAGATGATCCACCAAGCTATACCTCCGTCAGTCTTTTCTCAAGATCTTGCAACTTTTGTTTAAGACCTTCCTCTTATTGTGGTTTCTTGCTGTAGGAACTAGATTCTCCTTCATAGGAATGTTCTTCTTAATGAAGAAAATGCTCCTAATGGGATTTCTGATGAATTGGTTGGTGACTGTGCTGAGACAAAACTTCTTGGGTGTTGCTTTTGTTGGGACTTATTCCTAGACCTGTGGAGACCCTTGCACTAGCAACCAACCTTTGGAACTAGGTTGGAGGTAGTAGCAAATAATATTGGAGGAGATATGTGGGCGGCGGCTAGGGTTTCCAGGATCAAGGTAGGGCCTGTGCCCCCTAAATAAATTCCACCTCTTGGGTGGCGGCTAAGAGAGAGAGAGAGAGAGAGGGAGAAAGGAGGCTAGGGTTTAGGGAGAAAAGGGTTTCTATATTCTTCATTTCATAAATTATATATATATATAATATATATATATATATATGTGACTTAGCCCAAAAAATTTTCATGGCTAACCCAATAAGATTGAGCTCACCCCAAGCCTATGTACACCCATGACTTAACCCAATCTCATATCCTTGGACTCAAACCTAGCCCAAATATAAGTTACCTCTTTGAAGTCTAAATCCCCTAGACCTTAAGACCCGTAAAGGGCCAAACCTCCACCCTAGCTAGGACCAAACCTGTCCTAGCCCTAGAATCTAAACTAGTCCTAGACTCTATAAGCCAACTCCATGGCTCATCTCCTAGCCTCCCAAGGGTTAGGAACACCACATCTAACCTTACAGTCTCCACCTTGGTGCTCGAAGCCTTGGCAAACCTCGCGTGGTCCATTTGCACCATCCTTTTGTCACTGCATGTGCACCCTAACATCATCTTGTGCAAATCCAATGCCAATACCGAAACCTTCACCCTTTGAGCTCCTTTGGAGGCCATTGAGAAATCCACCTCCCCTTGGGCGCAAGGTCTGTTCTTGCTCTTTGACACCAATCTTCTTCCTTGTAGGCATTCTTCTGTGGGGTAGCTGCACCAACTACTGCTTTAGGTTTCTTAAGAGAAACTGTAGACTCCCTAGCATACTCTGGACCCACCTATCTTCTCTTGCGCTCATCTTAGTCCTCTCATAGGTACCTAGGCCTCCTCTTGCTGCAACCACTGAACATGATACTGTCTCCTCAGAGCCAATCCTCTCCGACTGTCGCATAATCTGCATTGACTCTTATTGTATGCTACCATCGCTGGTGTTGGAATTTATCATCTTCTCTCATACCTCTTGGCCCCAAACATGTGCCAAACCTTTCTCCACCTGTGGAGGCATATCTGGCCAATCCTCCACTTGAATATGAAGCTTTTCTGATGCACCTATGAAAGAAAAACTAGACCCAATGTCAGCTACATAGTACTATCCTACTGCTCCTTTTGCTGCACCTCTACTGCTTCTACTGCCATTTTGGACCCTTCACACACTGTGGATCCTTCCAAAACTACCAAAATGAAGTCCTCCTCTTTTGAATTAGAAATGGTACTCAAGAATTCATATCCTATCTTTTTTCTTTATCCTTTTTCAAAAGTGGACAGTCCCGCTAAAAGTGGCCTGCTTCATTGCACTTGAAGCACCTAGTCTTCTTCTTACTCTTCCTGAATTTTGACCATCCCCTACACTCACCCATGTCCTTCCCTCTCCTGAGCCTCTCCCCTATGATGAGGCTTTTTAGGGGAATGCTCTCATTTATCATTCATTCCCTCTGCTTATTAGACCTGAGAACTGAGACTATGTCCTCTTATTGTAGCATCTCCTTACCAGAGAGTAGGGTCGTCACCAATGGATCATAGATTTTGGATAGCAAGCATAACAAGAGCAATAATTTGTCTTCCTCCTCCAACTTCACCTTGATGTTCAGTAACTTGTTGTATATCTAGTCGAACCTCTAGATGTGCACCATGACATCTCCACCTTTTTGCATCTGAAGGCTGTACAGTCACTTCTTCAACATCAGTTTGTTGCACATATGTTTGCTCATGTAAAATATTTGCAACTTTGAGCACAATCCTTTTAGGGTCCTCTTCTCTAACTCCAAATAGAGAGCCACATCTACCAAATACTCTCTAATCATAGAACATGCCTTCTTCTCCAAGGACATCCACTGATGATCCGATATCCCTTCAGGCTTCTCCTCCAATGCTAGATCCAAATCTAGTTGGACCAAGAGATCTTCAATCCAAACTTTTTGCATAGAAAAATTTTTCTTCCTATCAAACTTCTCAAATTCCACTCTCATGTTGCTACCCGTGGCTGGATCCAAGCCAAAATACAACAAAACTGATAAGGAATCTTGCTAATATTTTTGCACGATAGCCTTTCTAAAACACTTTCATTTCCTAATCCTCCAAGGATCAGATGGGCTCGAAATCAAAATAGTAGAGGCTTAAAGAACCTAAGGACCTACTATTTTGATGCCTAGCATTGATGGGACTTAGGCATGAAGAACCAGCAACTCAAAGAAGGGACATTCAGAACCTTCTCCAGTAGATTTTAGCATTTGCATATCTTCAACTTCTGGCATCTCCTTCCTTCTCCACACAACTCAGGCTCTGATATCAATTGTTGGGACTTATTTCCAAACCTATGGAGATCCTTGCACCAGCAACCAACCTTTAGAACTAGGTTGGAGGCAGCAGCAAACAATATTGGAGGAGATATGTGGGCTAGGGTTTCAAGGATCAAGGGCCTTGGTGCCCTTGATCACCTTCTTCTATGGCTAGGGCCAGCGCCTCCTAAATGAATTCCACCTCTTGAGCAGTGGCTGAGAGAGAGAGAGAGAGAGAGAGAGGGAGGGAGGGAGAGAGGAGGTTAGGATTTAGGGGGAAAAGGGTTTCTATATTTCTTATTTCATAAACTATATATACAATGTATATATAGACATCTTGAGTCAATGTGACCCAGCCCAAAAAACTTTTATGGCTAATCCAATGAGATTTAGCTAATCCCAAGCCCATATACTCCCATGACTTGACCCAATATCACATCCTTGGACTCAAACCTAGTCTAAATATAAGTTAGCCTCTTGAAGCCCAGATCCCCTGGACCTCAAGACTCGTAAAGGGCCAAACCTCTACCCTTGGACCAAACCTGTCCTAGCTTTAGGGTCCAAACCAATCCTAAGCTCTATATGCTAACTCTATGGCTCATCTCCTGGCCTCCCAAGGATTGGGAGCACCACATCTAACCCTACAGCTTCTTATTGTTACTCCACAGTATGTTGGAGCTGTTGCATGACAACTGTGTGAGCTTGAATTTGTTGAACCAAGAGATTGAATTGCTACAGATCAAGCATCACTGGAGGTTGAGATTGGACTACCTTCGGTGCAACTCCCAAAGAAGATGGAGTTGGGGGGTGATTTTGTGCCCTCTTGTTTACCATTCCTATAAAGTTTTAGCACAAGCCCTTCCTCTGATACCAATCTATTGCTTCAAAACTCCAAAGGTTGATGCAGGTTCATGCTAGAGAGCTGATCGAGGCCAATTCAATGTATTGGAGATAAACCCCGCTCCTACTGAAGTCCAGCTTGATTCTTAGCCTAATGCAACTGGTAATCTCAGAAGAGCTTCAATCAGCGATCGGACCACAGTCGAACTCTTTCAATGGCTAAACCTTGCCGAACTCCTTTAGCCAATCGAACTTCTCCAGCGGCTGAATTTCAGTCGAACTCCTTCAGCGTCTAAATTCCTACCAAACTTCTCCAGGAGTCGGACTCCTCCAGACTTCTCCTTCGATCAGACATCTCCAAGAGTCGGACTCCTCCCAGACTTCTCCTTCGGCCAAATTTCTATAGGAGCCAGACTCCTCCCAGACATCTCCTTCAGATGGACTTCTCCAATAGCTGAACTCCTCCCGGACCTCTCCTTTAGTCGGATGCCTATAGGAGCCAAACTCCTCCCGAACCTCTCCTTCAGTCAGATTTCTTCAGAAGCCAAACTCCTTTCGAACTTCTCCTTCAGCTGAATTTCTCTAGGAGCCGAACTCCTTCAGCCAAACTTCTCCAATCAAACTCTTTCAACCGAACTTCAACAATTGAACTTCTTTAGCCGAACTTCTCTACTAGTCGGACCCCCTCTGGACTTCTCCATCAGTCGAACTCCATTCAAATTCTTTCAGTAGATTACTTCCAAATTTCAAGTAGCATTTCTCCTGGATGATCCCCTCTAGCCATATTTTCTTTAGGAGTTCGAACTCTAGAATTAACATACATCATAGTTCTTCACCCCTCCACGTGGCTCCGAGCGGTCCACTGTCAGACGATTATAGTTGTCACTATTAGTTTGCTATGGACGGTGCCAAGTGGCACGACAGGTGGTGCGATAGGCGGTGCCTTCTTTCATGACAGACTCCACCAGGCCTCGATCGATCCACTATCAGACAGCTACGACTGTCACCATCAATCTACTACAGACTCCATCTATAAAAAGGGATCCTCCAGATATATTTTCTCTAAGCTCTCTTCTCCTTCCTAAAACTCTATCAAACTCTTTTTTGAGCACCTCATTTTTGTTGGCCAGAAGAGTTGACTTGATCATCGGAGGATCCTATCAGAGCCACCACCACAGACTCTGGATGAAATTTTATTTTGCAGATCACCGACGGTGACCTCTTCATCCTCAGCTCCAACTCGGTCCGATGTCAACCAGATTCTACACCAACAGAATTGGCGCTGGAGGAAGGGACTCTATCTCTAAGGTATCCTTGTTCTTAAAGGAGTGCTCAGTCGATCCTGCCGATCTTCCTCTTCAAGGTTCATCTCCACCCTCTCCCTCAATCCCAAGAAATATCTCAAAAGAAGGCGACTACCTAAAGATCTATCGCTTCTACTATCAGATTTGAGCCTGATCCATCCATTCCTGCTCCATCACTAGCACTTTAACCTCCACCTCCATCGATGGTCATGGTAGATCTGGAGTAGTTTAACCTACTGATGCAGCAAATTCAGGGCCTCACCGAGATGGTGCAGGCCATGTGGTAGCCCCCGATGATGACTCCATCAGAAAACTCACCATCAGGATGTCGAAAATCGATCCCAAGGAAGAGCACTTGGGCTATCATACCCGTCGCCCCTGGAAAAAAAAATAGAGAGCAGAGGATCCATGTTCGGATCATGATTCTCCTCTAGAGAAGATCTTTTCCATCTACAGTTGGAAGCCATCTAAGATCTATGATCAAGATGATGTTCTCGATCACAAACTATAGAAGATGGAATGACGGATTGAGAAACTATGTCACGTCGCCCCAGCTCACTATGATGATGTCTACACTGATCTACCTTTCTCTCTCTGAATTATGCAAGAGTCTGTTTTGCCAAACTTCAAGCTTTCTCAATTTGAAAGCTACGATAGAACCTCTATCCGATCGATCATCTGGAGGCCTTTTAGACCATGATGCTGATCCTTGGCACACCAGATGCCATATTATGTCGAGCTTTTCCATCTACCTTAAAGGGAGCAGCAAAAAACTAGTACTCGACATTAAAGTCAGGTACGATCTTCTTTTTTGACTAGATGAGCCATTAGTTTGTGGCTCACTTCGTCAGCAGCTGACGTCCGTGTCGAGGTTCAAATTTTCTGATGAATGTCAAGCAGAAGGAGGAAAAATCCATCCGAATTTATATTATCCGATTTAATGCTGCTGCATTGAAGATTCAAAACTTAGATCAGTCTGTTGCAATGGCTGCACTCAAGGATGGCCTTTAGAAGAATGATTTGCTATTCTTCCTGGAGAAGAATTATCTCAGAAACTTTGTTGATCTGCTAGCTCGGGCCGAGAAATATGCCCGTACGGAAGAAGCCTTCAAGTTGAAGGATGAAGAAGCCGCAGGAGAGCGGTGAGTGGATGAGTCTAATAGACCTACCGCTGATGGAGGATCGAATGAAGTTTGACCACGCTCATTGACTCCCTCCGAGTGCAAGCAAGCTTGAGCTCCTTCTCGAGCTCGTCATCAAAGAAGCCCCGATAGAAAGGCATGAAGAAGTTCTCCCCTTAGAAGGTTCCATAACTATGCCCCCTTTAATGCTCCTAAAATTCAAGTTTTAATTAAAATTAAGAATCAGCTACCAAGATCAGAAGAATTATGATCTTCCCTAAATATGCGCAATCGAAGCAAGTACTGCCTCTACCATCATAACCATGGCCATGATACTGAAGAATGCATTCAGCTCCGAGATAAAATCGAGGAGCTCATTAGGAGGAGCCGACTAGGTCGATTTCTCAGACGTCACTCTAAAGTAGGAGAAGATCGGCCAAGGACATTGCCGTAACCAGAAGCACCAATGATGGAGGAACAATAAGGAGATTGACTGCCTCCTGGCATCATCAATGCTACCTCTGGGGTGGCTTAGTAGTTCGACGAGCTACCATCTTTAAGCCTCAAAGCCAGAGGAAGCTTGCCCCTAATTGAAAAGGCCCGTATGAAGCAAAGGAGGTCATCCAGCACAGAACTTATCGTCTGAAGGAGCTCAGAGGAATAACGCTCCTACGATCTCAGAATTCAAAAAATTTGAGGATGTACTACCAATAATTTTCCTTCAATAAAACTCCTTCATTTCAATATTTTCATTTCTTGGTACAAAAACTATGTGATGACAGGAAAGAAGCAATCAATAGTGGCCATGTTAGGAATAGAAAGAGAACCTCGTCCTAACACGAGCAAGTCGAAGGCCTTCAACCTCAGCTGGAGATAAGATCTCTCTCGAGCTTCAACTTTAGCTTCAACTTCAACCTCGACTGGAGATAAGATCTTCCTGGAGATAAGATCTCCTCTGAGCTTCAACTTCAACTTCAACTTCAACCTCGGCTGGAGATAAGATCTCCCCCGAGCTTCAACATCTACATCAATAGGAGATAAGATTTTCCTCAACCTCGACTGAAGATAAGATCTCCCTCGAGCTTCAACTTCAACTTCAACTTCAACTTCAACCTCGGCTAAAGATAAGATCCCTCTGAGCTTCAACTTCAACTTCAACTTCAACCTCGACTGGAGATAAGATCTTCTCTGAGCTTCAACGTCTACGTCAACATGAGATAAGATCTCCTTTAACCTCAGTTGGAGATAAAATCTCCTCTGAGCTTCTACGTCAATAGGAGATAAGATATCCTTCAACCTCGATTGGAGATAAGATCTCCTTCGAGCTTCAATTTCAACTTCGACGTCAACCTCGGTTGGAGATAAGATCCTCCCGAGCTTCAACTTCGACGTCAATCTCAGCTAGAGATAAAGATCTCCCTTGAGCTTCAACTTGACGTCAACCTCGCTGAGACAAGATCTCTCCTGACCTTCAACTTGACGTCAACCTCGACTGGAGATAAGATCTTCCCTGAGCTTCAACTTTCGACGTCAACCTCGACTGAAGATAAGATCTCTCCCGAGCTTCAACTTCGACATCAACCTTTGCTAGAGACAAGATCCCCCCTAAGCTTCAACCACAACATCAACAGGAGATAAGATCTCTCTTGAGCTTCAACCTTAATGGGTGCAGAGCCCGAAAAAAAACTTCGACAGTTATCTTTTTTGTACTTTCTTTCTTCGAATTTTGAACTCAAAAGTGGGAGGACTACTGTTAGGGATAAACCCTACTCCCACCGAAGTCTAGCCTGATGCTTAGCCTAATGCAACTGATAATCTTGAAAGAGCTTCGATCAGTGGTCGGACCACAGTTGAACTCTTCCAGCGGTCAAACCTTGGCCGAACTCCTTCAGCCGGCTGAACTCTCTCCAATGGCTGAATTCTAGTCGAACTCCTCTAGCATCCGAATTCTTGCCTAACTCCTCCAGGAGCTGGACTCCTTCAGACATCTCCTTCGGTCGGGCTTCTCCAATAGCCGGACTCCTTCCAGACTTCTCTTTCGATCGAATTTCTATAGGAGTCGGACTCCTCTCAGACATCTCCTTTAGATGGACTTCTCTAGTAGCCAAATTTCTTCCAGACCTCTCCTTCAGTCGGATGCCTACAAGAGCCGAACTCCTAGACCTCTCCTTTGGTCAGATTTCTACAGGAGCCAAACTTCTCTCGAATCTCTTCTTTAGTCAGATTCCTCCAAGAGCCGAACTCCTTTCAGACTTCTGCTTCAGCTGAATTCCTCCAGGGGCCAAACTTCTTTTGAACTTTTCCTTCAGCCAAACTTCTTCGGTCGAACTCCTTCAGCCAAACTTCTCCAGTCGAACTCCTTCAACCGAACTTCTCCAATAGTCGAACTCCTTTAGTCGAACTTCTCCACCAGTTGGATCCCCTCTGGACTTCTCCATCAGTTGAACTTCATCCGAATTTTTTTAGTAGATTACTTTCAGATTTCAAGTAGCATTCCTCCTGGATGATCCCCTATAGCAGTATTTCTTTTAGGAGTCCAAACTCTGAAATTGACATACATCACAGTTCTTCACCCCTTCGCATGGCTTTGAGCGGTCCACTGCCAGATGACTGCAGCTGTCACTATCAGTCTGCTATGGATGGTGCCAAGCAGTATGACAAATGGTGCCTCCCTCCATGACAGACTCTATCAGACCTCGAGCGGCCCACTACTAGATAGCTACGGCTGTCACCATCAATCTGCTATAGGCTCCATCTATAAAAAGGGACCCTCCAGATACGTTTTCTCTAAGCTCTTTTCTTCTTCCCAAAACTCTGTCGAACTCTTTTCTGAGCACTCCATTTCTATTGGTCAGAAGAGCTGACTTGATCGTCGGAGGATTCTGCCGGAGCCACCACCACCGACTCCAAACGAAACTTTATTTTGCAGGTCACCGATGGCGATCTCTTCGTTCTTAGCTCTAGCTCGGTCCGGCATCAACCAGATTCTGCACCAACACAATGTAAGGTGTAGATTGACCTACAAAGAAATACTAAGAATCGGTGGGATATCCTCCAATTTAGGATCCTTTGATATTTAAGTTAGCTTGAGCCTTGAGAATAGATAGTAGAAATGAAGCTGGGGCCTTGAAAACACATATTAGAGGACAAGAAAAAAAGAAGAATTAGAGTGGAAAGAGTTGGAGGCTCGATCTTTCTTCAGTGAAAAAGTCAAGGATTGATTTCAGCAAACTGTCAACTTTCTGAATCTTAGACATACCTTTAGGAGGGTACCTTGTCCCTCTATTTATATAGAAGATTTGCTTGGGCCATCAGGCCTTTTGAGAATTTGTTAGGCCATTAGTTTATTATAATGGAATGACCAGCTGTGGGATAGCTTGTCTAGGTGGAAATTAGCTATATATAGCTGGATGACACCTAGAGTGTAATTGGAGTGTAGTAGCTAGTATGCTCAATAAAAAAATAGCTATAATATTGGTAGGTCGGTTGTAGACTGATCTAGCTATATTGTTGATATCGGCGTTAAGCTGATCTGGTTATGAGAGAGTGCTCTTGGGCATATTGATCTTGTCCTAGAGCGTTGAATGTCAGAACAGTAGAAAACCAACCTCAGCCTGAAGTAGGACTGTAATTCTCACATTAGCAGTATTTGAGCCACCAGATTATTTGATGCTACGGGATGAGATACCATAAATCGGTGTCCCTTTGATGTAAATTATCTGTCGCTTATCTCAGATCGGTATTAAATTGATCTAAACTAGGAAGAATTTGTATCATGTCATCATTAGTATATCGCCAGATTAATGGCCTTCCTAATGCTGCCACATGGCTAGATGTGATTAGCAATACCAACAGATTGCATAACCAAATATCTCGCACTACAAAATCTTAATTAGTGTTTTTAAATCATAAAGCATCATGATTTTTAAGCATACCCAAATGCATCCTAAATAGAACTCCTTTTATGACTAGCCTCTCCCTTTTTGTACTTGAGCTTTTTTTCAATCTCTCTCAAGCTCAGTCTTGCTCTAGATAAATCCCGATGGTGTGAGATGGAAATAGAATGACAAAACCATCAAACCACAAGTTTTCTTGCTTTATCCCAATTCACAAGAGAGCCGAAAAATTTTAAGCAAGGAAATTATTCTTCCTGAACCCACCAAATTCTCCAAGCATTTATAAGAGAGCCGATAATTTCCTTTCCTTTAAGCCCCACCACTACCCCAGCTTTTGATTGAGGCCCCATAAAAGTTAGGAGGACACGAAGTTGGAGCAAAAAAAAAAAAAAAAATTCAACTCGCCGAAGAGTATTTTGTGTACAGTTTTTTTGCATGGCCTGGTGATTACTGTGTGAGTGGTCTTTTAGGTCTCCTCATTGCCCCTAAAACACCATTAATATATGAGAGGCTGGAAAGGCATTACAACATGTTATGTGGTTTTAACCCATTCATGTCTTTCCAAGGTAAATTATGGTAGCAGATTCATGATCAATTGGCGAGGTGGAACTTCTGCCCTAATAACATGTAGATAAGGCAAGGATCAACTAAAAGTACTCGAATACCTAAACATTAATTTGTGATTAAATATTTTCTAGTAATGGGAGAAGTAGGATAGAATCTCACCTAAAGACTTGTTTGGATATTCCTGCACGAATTGACCTAGCCTGCATCTTCTACGAGTCCGCTAAAGTCCCAGCCTAGCTCGTGGGTCTATTGGTCTAAATTAAGAAGTACTAAAAGATTTGAACCGGGGGTATTGGATTGACATGGACCCTGTTTAAATAGACTTTTCAGTCTACGTATCCAGCAAAAAGTTCAATCCAAATCCCGTTGGATGCCCACCAGATCCTAAACAGTTATTTGTTACATCATTATTTTTATAAAATATTTATAGTCGCTACAACAAATTCATAATAAATTCATTGTATGGTTGACAAGTGTCCGTGTAATTGTGTATATATATTCACTATCATGGAACGTGTTTAAGCCATCATCTATTATGATTGATTTCCAACAACTCTTAGGAAAACAAATCTCAGCATGGTTGGTTGGCATCCCACTCGAAAATGTTGTAACAGATGGAGCAATGGTTATATTCAAAAAATTAAAAAAATAATGGTTAGAGAAATGGTGGTTGAGAGGGCGCTGTCCAACGCCTACTCTCCAATGTTCATTCCATCTCTTGCAGTCACAGTGGGACATGCGACCAAACTCCCTTCTGTCTTCTCTACACTTACCCTTGGCCGAACACGCCAAATCTTGTGGCTCTTGGAAGAAGAGTAAAATATTTCCAGTGAAAGGAACGGGAAGCTTGCTTGCATACTGGATGATGCTTCGAGTCTTATATCACGTTTAAATTTGGCGCCATAGATCAAGCCCATTCTAACTGCTGCGAGCACAAAGGAATTGGAACAATCTTTTTTGAGGCCTTGCCTACAAGTGCATAGATATCTAGCTAGCATTGATCTATGGCCGCTGCAGTTTGGTATTGGCAAATTAAACAGCAAAGTGGGTGAATTGGGCCAATGACGACATGCAACGCTGCTACTTATCACATAATGGAACTTTTTTTTTTTTTTTTGGCATATATCCTTACAAATATGATTTATTATATGTATGCCATAAAATTGCTGTTTGTATGTGCATATGCGGACATACACACACGCATATACATACATATATTGTTGCCACTGGGAAGTTGTGTTGGCTTAGGCTATTGAGCTGGAGCAGCAGAGAAAGAGAGAGAAGAAGGTAAACGTGAAGCAACTAAGCGAGACCTTTGGATAGGATGCTCGTGCCTAGATCTCGATCAATCCCGCAAGCTGGATCCAATCTTGCAAAACCACCAAAAATAGGAAAGTCCTTGCACTTGGGGGTTTAATGGTGGTAAACTCTCCGATACCTAAGTTAGTCTCCCACGGAAGCAATTAAAAGAGGTCTAAGGCACTCTCAAGGATTTAGCAGAGGAGTTGAGTATGAATTAAGATGAATTTGAGTGAGAGGATGGAAAATATAAGTTTGGAGAATGCCATGTAGAAGATAGTATTCAGAGATGGAGCTAGAACTAGTTAAAGCTTTATGGACGAGAAGATAGATTCCAGTTCATATGGGATCAGTCTCAAAAAGAAGACATATGAAGTAAGAGTTCACCTTTCTTAACTGGAGAGCCTCGGGGAGTTGGGTCTTATAGATGAAGGTGAGTACCTATCATCTTCGAGAACGTACGCCGTAACCAGAGGATAGAGGTTATGGTGTTAGATGTGTGCCTTAGAAGCCAGATTGGCTAACACTTGTAAAACACTTCTAAGGATAATTTTATAATTTTGACTACAAATTAATAAAAAAATTATTTTCTATCACAGTATGTATTTTAAGTGTATGTGATACATCCTTTGAGTTAATGGTAATGATAATTCATATTTTCAAATAGTTAAAAATTTAAGATATGACTTTTTATAATTAGCTCATAAACTACTTCTGACCGTAGGATCATCATAAGGATGATGATTGATCTGGAAGGTTGGTGTATGATCACTTTCTTTAAGTAGATGAGTCTTGAGTCTATGGTGTGGAGATACCGGAGCGAGAGTATAGGTACTCGTTAGAGAACGAGGGCACTAAGTATAACCACCTCGAGCATTCATGAGGAAGTCTACCTTCTCATCGATGACTGACTTGATATTGCAGTAGTGTGTTTGCTTCTTTGACCTGAGGTACATCGACAATTCACCTTGAGGGTGTTGTAGTTTGACTATACCATGACTCAATCTTCTAGCCATTTGGAATCCTGAGGTGTATGTTGAGTATAGTACGTTCATTATAGAAATTGGATTGCACCAATAAGGGATCTATCTACCTCAATAAATGAGGAGTAGCCCTATGATGATCATGAGAATCAAATCCATAAGCCCATGGCCATGGCAGAGTGAAGATAATAGAAAGAGTTTCTACAAGGGTTTCACATAGGACTCGAATTGAATGATTAATTCATATGATGGATATTGGGTTTGACGAGTTCACCTTAACCCTAATCCTATCGGGGCTCAAGATAGAAGAACCCAATCACACAAGTAGCTACACCGAGAGGTTTACTTTCAGTTCTGATGGGTTGCTATCATATACTACTAGATGTCATTGGTAGTTTTGGGAGCAATTAGAATGATTTTGATGATCGATTATTCTAATTGTACGAATCAGAAAAGTTTTGATCCACTGAAAGATATTTCGATGATGTCGATGATGAAAATCATGACATATCTCATTACCATATGGAACTGAACCTAACTAGATCACACAAATAAGAGTTTTGGTCTAGATGTCATCAATTGAGCTAACCTAGTTCGATTGATTTGGATTAGATCCAATCAGGTTCAAGGTAATCGTGCTAGCACATAATTGAGCTTGACTTTCTCCTTCTATAATCTTTTTGATTCATCGTAACTGAGTCAAATTTGATTTGATGTATTTCTATATCTTGAATGAGTTTATTTTCATCTGACTGGAATAAGTCTAGGTCAGATTAATTATGAAAATTAAATTCATTCTTAGTGCAATTGGAGTAGGGTCAATAGTTGACCCAATTTAGAGAATTGAGGGTCACATGATCATAGAATTTTAGAATTTTTTTTAGAAATTATTTTAATCTAATTTTTGGATATATGATAGGGTATGAGTTATACTTTGGGTGTACAAAATTTTGTGATTTTTGGAGATGCCTAGATTGGATTTCGATAGAGTTTGATTTAGATCAAACTCTTGAGGGAAGAGTCCTAGACGCACATGGACTCATCCTTATCCTTTCATGCTGCCACCTTCTAGATGGATTTTTGGTGTCAAAACAAGATGAGATCTAGGGTTTTTTGTGGAGATCAGGTCTAAGATTCCCAATAGTCAAATTAATAAGGTTTTTGATAAAAAAGGGACTCTTTATGTTGCTATGTCTTGTATAAGAATTCTTCTTATGAAATTGCCTCAAAGTAATTTATTTTTTCCACACCCAAAGAAGCCTTTCCTCTAATATCCATGCCCCCTCTATCCTCTCTCTCCCTCTCTTCTACATGCCTAAAAATTAGGCACAAATATGAGTTGAAGGTCCAAAGTTTTTGGTACAAGATTTAGCATCTACGCGATAGTTTTCGTGAGATGAACAAGCTGTCCTCAGAAGTCATTTTGAAGGCTTTTCAAATTAGATCCAGATCTAATTTTTGGAAAAGAGATTCATGAGGAGCAGATGTTTAGATCCTATCTAAGTAGATACCGATAGAGGCCAGGTGCATACGTGGCTCATTCCTAAACCTCAGGAATCAACAGGATCATCGCAGGATAATTAGATTACCAAGTTAGGTACTTAAAATTAAATATAATTTTATTTTATTTTTAACTTTTAATATTAGATCTCTATGATTAGATCCAAGAAGTCTTAGATTTAATTATAATTTTTAAAAAAAATTTAAAATATTTCTTTAGATCTAATTAGATCTGAATGATCCTATGTCGAGAAAATAGATTTTTCCTTCAACTGGTACAAGAGCCAGGTTGCAGTTCTTCGAATCTATTTTAGATCTAATTTTTTTTTTTTTTATCAAATATTAAAAATTTTAGATATCACATCAGATATGATTAGATTTAAAATTAAAAAATTAAAATTAATCATTTAGATCTAATATGTATGAGATGCATGACTAGACTAAGAATAGAATAGTTCTATATATAGTCTAGTATAATCATATTGTTAATTTGATTAAATATAATTTTAGATCTATTTTATTTTTTTTGATATTATAATTATTGTAATTAGATCTAAAAAATAAAAAATAAAATTTTTAATTTTTGATTTATTCATATGTGATATGAAAGATGCATGCTTAGACTAGTTGTAGAATAGTTCTATAAAATATCTAGAATAGTTTTAATTTTGATATAATCAAATTTTAAATTTTATTTTTTAGATTTAATATATGATATTTTAGATCTGAAAATATGCATAATTGATTTACTTGATGTTACATGAGATGTATGCAAAAGCATGTATAAGTTAGATTCATTAATTGTATATGTGATATATGATTCTAGATCTAACTAGTGTTGTGGTAGTTTCAATTATATTTTCTGATTAAGGCATTTCCTCTTAGCCATCTGGATCATAAGAACAAAGTAGGGATTTAAAGGCCCTCTCCTTCTATTCGATGAGGATGTTCTTATGATATGTAGGGGTGCGTGCGCATTCGTCCTTAATAAAAAATTAGAACTTATTGTTCTGCAAAACTCTGGATCCTTGAAATCCTAGGATTTTGATTACATACTTTTTATTTTTGAACCCAAACTTAATTAAGAATTAAGATTATGAAACTAGTTAGATCTAAAATTAAGAATTTTTAGATCTAAGATATTTTCAAAAAATTGGGTTCAGGCTTAGGTAGCTCAATTAGGTCTAGCGGTTGATCAAACCGAATGAAGAATTGGTTAGGTGGGATCAAAAGTACTTAGAATTGACTCAGCCTAATAGTATGTAAGTCTGAGATCAAGATTCGAACTCACATTCACATGTGACTCGATCCAATGAAGACCTAATTTGGCTTCATGGTTCGAGTCTGGATTGTAGTTTAATCCAATTAGTTCTGGTTCGATAATTTGATATCTAAGATAAGTTTGGCAGATAGATCATTTGATTTTTAATTAGGAGCTACTTGACTTGAATGCATTCTTATCGAGTAAATGGCATATCCCTTCCACCATTCTCACTTATCTGGCCATTTGTGTCAATCTAGTTCTGATTTAAGATGGCTAACAGTTCGAGCTAACCCATGCCACTAGGCTTGTCATAACCGTTATGATTGAGTCAAGTCTAAGAGACCTAAATTGAATATTCCTAAGAAAAAATTAAGTCAATTGATCTTCCACCATTGTAGATGTGCGGGCCCTTCCTAGGGTTGATTGTTCTCGGCTGGTTACAGTAGCTCAGTTACACCAGAAAGATGCAACCACATCTATTAGGCATTGGATGCTATAGATTGGAGGATGGGTTGGGCTCAATATTTCGAATATGGTGAGGGATCCAATCAAGAATCTAATTCGTGTAAATGGTGGGTCTGACTTAACTAAGAAGTAGATCAATATTTTAGATATGGTGAGATTCATGAATTAGAGATCAGGATTAGGTGCACCATGATTAGAGAATCATTGAATAAGAGTTGATCACTTATTGATTGATCCATCATCAATAACTATTAGGTGAGATGGTGAGCCAGTCAGTGGGACCACACCATCCATTAAAAATCAATTGATTGTGAAGATTTTCGCATCTCTATCCAGAAAGTGTAGGAATCCAAGAAAATAATAGAAGCCTAATTTATTTAAAAATAAAATTTTTAAATAAATTGATTAAGTCTAATTATAAAATCTAACTAGAAATTTTGATTTTCTATAGGAAAATATCTACATTCAATCCACTAGCCTATATCCTGGACACCCATAGACTGACTGAACCCAACTTCAAGGATTGGCTCCAAAACTTCAAAATTATTTTGGGTTCTAAGAAGTTGACTTATGTGTTGGAACAGGACCCTCCCTCTTTACCAGCCCGTCCATCTACTGATCAAAGAGCATCTCTAGAGAAGTGGATGGATGATGATAACAAAGCCAGGTATTACATATTGGGCTCGATGTCTGATGAGCTCCAGTGCCAATATGAAGACATTAAAACTAGCCGCCAAATGTTGGCTCACTTGTAAGAATTGTTTGGTGAACAAAGTCGTACAACCAAATATCAAGTCATTAGAAGACTTTTTAAGGCTTAAATATATGATGGGCAGTTGGTCCAAGATCATTATTTGATGATGATCAAGGACTTAGAAGAACTTGAGAAGCTCGGTGTCAGGTTGGATAAAAATTTATAGATTGATATAATTCTGCAATCCTTGACTGATGCTTATAGACAGTTCATCATGAATAACCATATGCATAAACTACAGAATACTCTGGCAGAACTTATGAATATGCTGGTTACTACTGAGATTTCTATGAAAGGTTCTAAAGGCTTAGTACTTGCTGTGGAGCGGACTTCTTCCAAGAGAAAGTTTTTTGAAAAGAAGAAGAAGTTCGTGAAGAAGCAAAAGGTGGATGGTGGAAAGAAGAAGAAGGTAGAGCCGAAGAAGAAGACCGTTGACAAAGAAAAATATTTTTATTATAACACAAATGATCATTGGAAGCGGAACTACCTCTTGTACTTGGCTAGCCTGAAGAACAAGAAGGAGGCAGGTCCTTCTGAAGGTACGCTTGTTATAGAATCTAACCTTATGATTTTTTCTGCATCTAGTTGGGTGCTTAACTCTGGTTTCAGTGCTCACTTATGTACTTCTATGCAGGATCTCGAGGATGGTAGGAGGCTAAGGGATGGTGAGATGATCCTACACGTCTGAAATGGAGTAAGAGTTGCTGTAGTAGCCATGAAAACCTACCCTCTATGATTACCATTAAGATTAGATTTAGTTCTTAGAGACTATTTTTATATGCCTGTAGCAAGTAGAAATTTGATTTCTGTTTCATGTTTAGCACAAGAAGAATATGTAATTAGTTTTCTTAAGGACCATTATAATATTTTTTATGAAAGAAATAAAATTGTAAGTGATTTTCTTATAAATAGTCTCTATTAGTTACATATTGATGTTTTTATTTTCAATATCGAGCAAAATGTGAATGCCATAGGATCAAAATAATCTAGGGATAGTCTAAACGATAGGTATCTATGGCACCTTAGGCTAGGTCATATAGCTGAAGATAGGATTAACAAATTGAAAATATCTAGGCTATTGAGTCCGTTGACTTTTGAGTCATATTCGATTTGTGAATCATGCCTTCATGGCAAAATGACCAAGCTTTCTTTTGTAGGACATGGGGAAAGGTCCACAGAACTACTTGCCCTAGTACATACTAATGTGTGCGGCCCATTTAATGTGCCGGCTAGAGGCAACTATATCTACTTCATCACTTTTATCGATGATTTATCTTGGTACGAGTATGTATATTTGGTACGATATAAATCTGAAGCTTTTGAAAAGTTCAAAGAATTTAGACATAAAGTAGAAAAATAAACCAAAAAATTTATTAAGATTCTTCGATCAGATCGAGGAGGTGAATATCTTAGTAAAAAATTTCTAGACTATTTTAAGCAAAATGTCATAGTCTCTCAATGTACTCTACCTAGAACACCTCAACTCAATGAGGTTTCAGAATGAAGAAATCGGACTTTATTAGATATGGTTCGATCTATGATGAGCTTCACAGACCTCCCTGAGTTTCTTTGGGGATATAGTCTGATGACCACTATATATTTACTGAATAAGATTCTCTATAAAACCATTCTTATCACATCGTATGAGATATGGCATGATAAGAAATCAAGTCTGAGTCACCTCAGAATTTATGGTTGTCCAGCTCATGTCAAGAGACAACAGGTGGACAAGTTAGAGTATAGGTTCTTTAGAGCTCGATTCATAGGATATCCTAAAGAGTCATTAGGATATTTTTTCTACATTCCGAAAGATCATAATATGATTATGAGTCGACAAGCCATCTTTCTTGAAAAATAGTTTATTCAAGATGGTGGCATCGGAAGGTAGATTAGGCTCGAGGAGAAAGTCTTACAAGAGCAACGAGCTAAGGATCGAATAAAACCCAATCAGATTGAGCCAATCTAATCACTACCTCCTCCACCTCGTAGATCAAAAAGAATTTTTCATTCTTTTAAAAGGTACTTAGGTACTATTTTAGAGGATGTAGAAAAAATATTCCTTATGAAAAATGGGATTCATAATGATGATCCCAAAACCTATGATGAGACGATATTAGATATCGACTTTGAGAAATGGTTAGAGGCAATGAAGTCAGAGATTGACTCAATGCGCTCGAACCAAGTTTGGATCTTGGTAGATCCACCTGAAAGTATAGTACCTATTGGGTGTAAATGGATCTACAAGAGGAAGATAGGTGCAGATGAGAATGTGGAGACATTCAAGGCTAGGTTAGTGGTGAAAGGGTATAGTCAGCATGAAGGCATTGACTATCAGGATACCTTCTCGTCAGTAGTTATGCTAAAATCCATCCATACATTGCTTGTTGTTGCAGCCTATTTTGATTATGAAATATGGCAGATGGACATGAAAATGATCTTCTTAAATGGATATCTTGAGGAAGATATCTATATGGAATAATCACTAGGTTTCATATCCAGTGATACTGATCACAAGGTCTGCAAGCTGCAAAGATCCATCTAAGAACTTAAGCAAGCATCTCAGAGCTAGAATGCTCGTTTCAATGATGTGATCAAATCATTTGGATTTATTAAGAATGAGGAGGAACCGTGTGTATTCAAAAAGATTAGTGGGAGCGCAGTTGTCTTCCTCGTACTGTACGTGGATGACATCCTCCTCATTGGAAATGATATTCTCATGTTGACCATAGTTAAAATGTGGTTATCAAAAGAGTTTTCTATGAAAGACCTAGGAGAGGCATCTTTATTCTAAGAATTAAGGTCTATAGGGATAGATTGAATAGGATGCTGGGTCTCTCATAGAAGATGTACATAGAGAAGGTACTAAACATGTTTAGCATGGAAAACTCCAAGAGGAGATTGGTGCCCTTCAGACATGGCATTCATCTCTCCAAGAAGATGTGTCCCAACACACCTGAGGAGATTGAATACATGAGCAAGATCCCTTATACTTCGACAATAGGGAGCCTTATATATGCCATGCTATGTACATGACCTAATATCGCTCATGCTGTGAGTGTCACGAGTAGATATCAGTTGAATCCAGATGAAGAGCACTGGACTTTTATGAAATGTATTCTTAAGTACTTGAGAAGGACTAAGGATATGTTCTTGATTTTTGATAATGGAGAACTCCAGGTCTAGGGTTATACAGACTCAGATTTTATGTCTGATATAGATGATCAAAAGTCAACATCTAGTAGTTTATTTATGTGTAATGGTGGTTCTATCCACTAGAATAGTTTCAAGCAGACTATGAAAGTAGATTCCACCATGGAAGTAGAGTATATCGCTGCATCGGAAGCTGCCAAGGAGGCATTTTGGTATAAGAAGTTTGCCGCAGAACTTAGAGTGATGCCATCAGATGCCGTTCCTCTGTACTGCAACAATAATGGTGCCATAGCCCTAGCTAAGGAGCTGAGGTCTCACTAGAAATCCAAGCACATCAAGCGGTGATTCCACCTTATCTACGATTATCTCGAGAAGAATTACGTCGAGCTCAAGAGAGTTGACTCCGCGGATAATGCGATAGATCCACTGACGAAGCCTTTAGGCTAGCAGAAGATTGAAGCCCACCTTGAGAAGATGAAACTTAGATTTGTAGCTAATTGATTTTAGATCAAGTGAGAGTTTGTTAGATGTGTGCCCTAGAAGCTAGATTGGCTAATACTTGTAATACACTTCTAAGGATAATTTTATAATTTTGCCTATAAATTAAAAAAAAAAATTATTTTCTATCATAGTGTGTATTTAAAGTGTATGTGATACATCTTTTGAGTTAATGGTAATGATAATTCATATTTTCAAAGAGTTAAAAATTTAAGACATGAATTTTCATAATTAACTCATAAACTGCTTCCATCTGTAGGATCATCATGAGGATGGTAATTAATTCGGAAGGTTGGTGTACGATCACTTTCTTTGAGTAGATGAGTTTTGAGTCTATGGTGTGGAGACACTGGAGTTAGAGTCTATGGTGTACTCATTAGAGAATGAGGGCACTGAGTGTGACCACCTCAAGCATTCATAAGAAAGTCTACCTTCTCATCGATGACTGGCTCGATGTTGCAGTACGTTATCTGATTCTTTGATCTGAGATGCATCGGCAATTCACTTTGAGCTTGTTGTAGTTTGACTACACCATAACTCGATCTCCTAGCTATTCAAAACCCTGAGGTGTATGTTGGCTATAGTATGTTCATTGTAGGAATTGGATTGCACCAATAAGGGATCTATCTACCTCGGTAGATGAGGAGTAGCCCTATGATGATCATGAGAATCGAGTTCATAAGCCCATGGTCATGGCAGAGTGAAGATGATAGATAGAGTTTCTATAAGGGTTTCACATAGGACTCGAATCGATTGATTAATTCATATGATGGACATTGGGTTTGATGAGTTCACCTTAACTCTAATCCTGTCGGGGCTCAAGATAGAAGAACCCAATCACACAGGTAGCTATATTGAGAGGTTCACTTTCAGTTCTGATGGATTGCCATCATATACTACTAGGTGAATTTTGGGAGCAATTAGAATGATTTTGATGATCGATCATTCTAATTGTATGAATCAAAAAAGTTCTGATCCTTTGAAAGATATTTCGATGATGAAGATCACGACATATCTCATTACTATATAGAATTGAATCTAACTGGATCATACAAATAAGGGTTTGGGTTTAGATGTCATTAATTGAGCTAATCTAGTTCGATTGATTTGGATTAGATCCAATCAGGTTCAAGGTAATCGTGTTAGCACATGATTGAGCCTGACTTTCTTCTTCTGTAATCTTTCTGATTCATTGCAAGTGAGTCAAATTTGATTTGACCTATTCCTATATCTTGAATGAGTTTATTTTCATCTGAATGGAATAAGTCTAGGTCAGATTAATTATAAAAATTAAATTCATTCCTAGTGCAATTGGACTAGAATCAATAGTTGACCCAATTGAGAGAATTGAGGGTTACATAATTAAAAAATTTTAAAAATTTTTATAAAAATTATTTTGTCTTAATTTTTGGATATGTGATAGGGCACGAGTTATACTTTAAGTGTACAAAATTTTGTGATTTTTGGAGATGCCTAGACTGAGTTTTGATAGAGTTTGATTTGGATCAAACTTTTGAGGGAAGAGTCTTAGACGCACATGGACTCTTCCTTATCCTTTCGTGCCACCACCTTCCAGATGGATTTATGGTGTCAAAATTAGATGGGATCTGGGGTTTTTTATGGAGATCAGGTCCATGAGTCCCAATGGTCAAATTAATAAGGTTTTTGATCAAAAAGAGACTCTTTATGGTGCTATGTCTTGTATAAGAACTCTTCTCACGAAATTGCCTCCATGAAATTTATTTTTTTCACACCCAAAGAAGCTTTCCCTCTGATATCCATGCTCCCTCTAAAAGTTAGGCACAAATCTTCTCCCTCTCTTCTACATGTCTAAAAGTTAGGCATAAATCTAAGTTGAAGGTCCAAGAATTTTGACACAAGATTCAGCATCTATGTGAAGGTGTTCGTGAGACGAACATGCTGCCCTCAAAAGTCATTTTGAAGGCTTTTTAAATTAGATCTAAATCTGATTTTTGGAGAAGGGATTCATGAGGAGAAGATGTTCAAATCCTACTCGAGTAGATATTGGTTGAGGCCAGGCACGTGCGTGGCTCCTTCCAGAACTTCGGGAGTCAATAGGATCATCGTAGGATAATTAGATTACCAAATCAGGTACTTGAAATTAAATCTGATTTAATTTTATTTTTAACTTTTAATATTAGATCTCTATGATTAGATTTAAGAAGTCTTAGATCTGATCAGAATTTTAGAAAAAAATTTTAAAATATTTCTTCAGATTCAATTAGATCTGAATGATCCTGTGCCAAAAAAATAGATTTTTCCTTCAATGGGAATGTGCTCCGTTTGTTAGAGGATAATGTCTTTCATGTTTTGAAGTCTATTGAGATTATAGATCTTGCCAAGTAGAGAAAAAATGGAGCAGTGAGATGATTGGCTACTTGTCATCTAGTTGATGGAAGACTTTGGAGTTTTCCCTAACATAGTTATAGAAGTCTGCATGGCAGAGACTGGATAGATGCTCTAACATCCTCTATTGAAGACACGCATCAAGCTATCACAGGATCGCCAGTTTCATGGTGGATAGTTAATTTTAGGATGTATCAGTTGCCCCCCACTTCCGAAGCCAAGGCATCTCTTTGACTCATGTGAAGGAAGTAGAAGATGTTTTTGCGCTCACCATAGCATTGGTCGTTAGGGTTGATGCTAGAACCATAGGTTGATTCTCTGAGGCTGATTCGGATAGGAGTCTTCAGGGCGTGGCCATGCTGAGGTGTCTCTTGATGTCGTGGTTGCTCCTTAGGTGTCACAATTTGAGGATTCAATTGGACATGTATGTTTATAGGGGACGTGTGCTTGCCATCTTTTTTGAGAGGGCATCCTAGTGCATGAGTTCTTACATGTAATGATTGGATGTTTCAATAGTGTCGATCTGGATGGTGTTTTGATATCCAGTAGAATATTGACATTTATAAGCCAATCAAACTTTCCATCCAAATCACTATCATCATGGAGCCAAGTTATAAATGGTACGGGAGAGACGGGCACCGCCCACCTTTCCTTCTATCTATAGAGAAGTGCTGTAGTAGTTGTTGCTGCAATCTTCTTTCCTTGGCTTAGGATTTTCAAAGAATTGTTCTTCTTTTTTGTCCTTAATTCATCTTCTTTCACATTTGTTTTCATGGCTTCTCCTCTAAAAACTCGGTGGGGCAGGGATCCATTGATCTAGAGTCGCTTGCACAAGCTTTTGAGTGTTCAGCTCCCTCTTTTTCTCTTCTTTGTGTGTGTCCTCATCTTGTGATTCCTTGGTTTGGGCAGAGATGAAGTTCACCATAAAGGAGTTGTTGGCTACTTGGCCAAGAGCAAAGAAGAGGAAGACTAGTCACACTGAGCTGAGCTAAGGAATGGGAGGATAGGATTCAGTCACTCCCAGCATTCCTGGCGAGATTCCTCTGACCAAGCCTTCCTCAGGCACAGTCAAGGACATGCTAGGAGTTGGGGTAGAGACACGTGGTCAATCTATCAAGGTTGTCGAGTTGAGTCTACCGATGACTATAGGAGGCCCATCAGATGTAGAGTCGTTTTTGAATGCATCGGGAGTTTGGTTCATCGATGATAGAGTCTAGAATGAGGCATCCAAGCTACTATCGAGTCAGGGTCAAACACATCTATCCTTGAGGCTGATTCTCTGGATGTGGGGAGATGACATGCCAATGTAGATGTTGGTGTGGTGCTCCTAAGCCTTGAGAGGCCATAAAAGGAGTCATGGTGTTGACTCTGGGAGGCTAGGATTGGCCAGTGAAGAAATAAGCCAAGAAAATAGGCTAGCACGTAGGTGGAGCTAGCTCAGATGTAGGTTGAGTCGGCTCAGATTGAGATCGATCCAGCTTAGACTAAGATGAGCTGGCTCTCTTAGGTAGACAAACAATAGTATTTTGGGTATCTGTGGCATGATACACCATCGAGTCGACTCAAGTCTCTATCGAGCCAGCTCGAACATGATAGATAGACTTACACAACATTTTCTGTTTGATCTTGGATTAGGTTTAATCCAAGGGATCTTAAGATCTAGTTTGAGAGGTCTTAAGGTGGCTAACTCATAATTTGGACTAGAAATTAAGTCCATAAGATGAGAGCATATGAGACATGGCTGTACATAGGCTTGGTGAGTACTTTCATGTATAGATTAGCTAAAAAAAATTTTTCAAGTGGGGTTTGGGTTTATTAGGGTTCATATGGTGTAGTAGAAATCCTAGGATATTTAAACTCAAGTATTATAATTTACAATAAAGTGAAATCAATATAGAGATTTTCTCCCTCAGTATCTCTCTCTCTTTTTCTCTTTCTCTAGGATTGTCGCCCCAGGTTTCTTGAAGAAACCCTAGAGGGAGAGGTGCCTCCCTTAAGCCCTAGGAGGGAGGCCCCCCATCATAGAACCAAGGGATTGGTACTGGTATTTGCTACCTTCAGAGATTGGATCAGGCATCCCATCATAGTACCTAGGGATTGGTACTAGTATTCGCTACCTTCAGAGATTGGATCTATCATAAATCTCCTGAGGTTCACATAGAAGATCAAGGGTTCCGCAACAGGGTATGGGTGAGGTACCATGGTTTTTTCTATCATTTGGTATCAGAGCCCGGTGAAGCATGAAAAGAAAGAAGATGTCATATGGATGAAATTAGAAATCTGCACACCTATTCCATAGTATGTTTCAGATCTATTTTCATTTTTTGTTGTGGTTTGGCTAATCAGAATAGAGGGTTAAAGGTGGAAACTAAGAGAATTGTTGGAAAGGGGTTTTTCCTAGGTGGAAGGTTTAGGTGCATGATTTGCCAGTTGATCTTCATGGAAAGGTGGGGATGTTTGACAGTTGGGCAATAGGATTCTCTGAAAAGATGGACAATGTGGGGTAGTTTGATGGATAAGGAGAGATCACCCAAGGGATAATGATCAAAGAAAGGCTGAAGAAGCAACTATACATCCTTCAGTTGTAGGAAGGCAAAAAAATAGTCGAGGTACATTTAGCAGTTTGACCAGAGCATGGATTTGCAAAGCCTTGGGATGATGGATATGGTTGATCCACAAAGAGTCATAGTAGGTTCAGAGGAGGTAGAAGTCCTTAGTGGTTTTGGAGGTGCCCATAGGGTTGTGAAGTATTCGAGATAGGAGTGACGGTGGGGATCCAGTAGATCAGGGCTAGGTGGCTAATCTTGGATCACGTTTTCTTCTATAGGGGCACTAGAGAGTATCGCAGTTCAAATGAAGGATGAATTATGTGCAATAAGAGAGGATTTGAATATCTATGAGAAGGCGGTGTTGAGCCTCAAGATGAGATAAGTGGATCTAAGCTCGGGATAGGTTTTGAGCTATAGTTCCTTTGGGTGAAATTGAAGCGATAGTTGGTGTAGGGGTGGAACAGGATGAAGTGCTATGATGAAATTTTCTTAGGTTAAGTCACTGGTTTCAGAAAAGTTGTATAAGCTCTTGGGTTTCAAAGGTGCCCACGAATTATGAAGTATATGAGATGGATTTGAAGAGGTCCATGGAGTGTGGAGGGTTCAAAGGTGCAGTGACAAAGTTCATGGTGTAGCGGCAGGCTCAACAGGACAGCATTGAGTGATTGATCTTGGATGACTCAATTATAGAGTTAGGTTCTTCTGCAATATCAGATAGACTTTAATTTTAGGTAGAGCACCAGGCAGAGGTAGCTTTATAGGTGGAGAGGAATTTGGCACAAGTTTAGAGCAGAGGAGTGTAGAGGGAAGAGAGATATCCCAGCACCAGCATCAGAGATGCATAGTTTCAGGTGGAGCTGCATGTGCAGGTGAATAGGCATAATTCTAAGAAGACTGTATCAGGATATACAGTAAGTGCTGGTATAGAAATGCTGCAGTTTTCTTTAAAAAAGTTTATAAAAAATGATACAATACTACAGAATGTGGCTACGATAGTGCATACTATGGTAGCAATTTCAAAAATTGTTGCCATAGAATCTACGGTAATGGTTACATGAAATTGCTGCAATAGGTAAAACCTATGGTAGCAGTTCAGCTAAACCACTACCATAGATTGGATCTATAGCAGCGGTTCAGCAAAATCACTACCATAGGTCAGATCTATGGCAGCGGTTATAGTAGCCGCTGCCATAGTTCAAATCTATGGCAGTGGTTAATTAACCTCTGCCATAGATTCGAATCTATTATGATGGTTATTCTTAATCACTACAATATATCATGATCTATAGCAGCGGTTATTCAAAACCACTGCTATGGTATGATATATGGCAGCGGTTTAGCTGAATCGCTGCCATAGGTCCCACCTATTATAGTGGTTTCGTGTAACCACTGCCATAGCTTTTTTTCATATTTTTTTCTCTAAATATTATATAATTTTAAGATTTAATATCCATCTTTATCATTCATTATCAAAATAATTATCATTTGAGTATTGTCAAAATAAAATTGCCTCGATCCAATAGCCCTAGCTTCATCGATCAATAAAATTTGATTTCGATGACTACAAAGGACGACGCGATGATCTGATAGATGGAGATCATTGATGGATTTAAAAATCTACAATGATAATCTCGATGATGTTTGCAGCACACTATCAAAATTTTACTTCAATCGAATATCGTTATTACGGTCAATTTAGTAAGGAATGATTTTGACCATTAAATGAGAAATAAATGATCAAAAGATCAAACGATATTGGATTATGAGATAATTTTTTAGTTAAACAATCTTGGTTATAATTTTAGTTATTTTATAAGGCGATGATCGTAAAATTCAAATCATTTTTGTATGAACAATTTACGTTAAGCAAATCTTGCAAAAGCACAAGCATAATTACTAAAGAAGTTTAAGAATGGGTATCAAGCGATATATAGTTTTGGATAGTTCTTAGACCCATGGTTTAAATTTTATGATCATCATTGTAAAATTAATTATAGTAGTAGCCAAGATCATTTATCTAAAAAATTATCTCATAATAGGACATCATCTGGTCCTTTGATCACTCATTTCATATTTAACGATCGAAATCATCCTGTACTAAATTGATCATAATAACAATATCCAATTGAAGTAAAACTTTGATAGTATGATACAAATGGCATCAAAATCATTATTGCAGATTTTTGAGCCCAATAGTTATCTCCATCTATCAGATCATTATATTGTCATTCGTGGTTGTCAAAATCAAATTTTACTGATCGATGAAGCTAGGGCTATTGAATCGAGACAATTTTTTTTGACAATACTCTAATGATAATTATTTAAATAATAAATAGTAAAGATAGATATTAAATTTTAGAATTATATAATATTTTTTAAAAAAATTGATTACCAACCTAAGGTAGCGGTTACTGAAAATCGCTACCATAGAGCTATGGTAGCGATTTTCTAGCTGCTGCCATAAATATATGACAGTAATTTTCTATAACTACTGCCATAGACCTATGGCAGTGGCTCAAAAATGACTACCATAGATTTGGTTATTTTTTTCTAAATTTCTTTCCCAAATTCATTTCCACCGATTGATTTCTCTCTCTCTCTCTCTCCCTCCTCTCTGCCACTGGTGAGGCATCTCCCCTTCATTTTCTTTTCCTACCGACATCGCCTCCTCCCCCACCTCCTCTTTCTTCCTTGGGTGGTGCTGCCTCCTCCCTTGCCTTGTCTTTCTTCCCCGACCACTGGCCTCGCCACCTCCCCCTCCTCCTCCTTCTTTCCCAGGCAGCGCTACCTCCTACCCCGCCTTGTCTTTCTTCCTTGGCCACCGACCCTGCCACCTCCCCCTCCTCCTCTTTCTTCCCCAGTTGCCGATCTTGCCACCTCCCTCTCCTCCTTCCCAGTCGGCTTGTCTGCTGGCTCTGCCACCTCTCCCACCTATCCCTTCTTCCCCAACTGGTCCGACTGCCAGCTCTGCCACCTCCATCGCCTCCCTCTTCCTCCCCAACCAACCCAGCTACTAGTCCCGATCCCTCCTATTCTCTCTCTCTCTCTTTCTCTCATCTCTTCCCTCGACCCGACCCACCCCTCCCTGCTCTCTCTCTCCTCTCTTTCCTCAGCCCGATCCACCCCCTCCCTACTTTCTCTCTCTTTCCTCTTTCTTTTTCTCTCTCTTCTCTCTTTCTCTCTAGATCTTTTTCTCTCTTTTCTCTTTATTTCTCTCTCCTCTTTCTCTTTCTCTCTTCTCTCTCTATATCTCACTATCTTGCATCTCTCTTATAGGCTACCTCTAGCGTTGCCCTTGGCGACCCTCGGAGCTCTGTACAATCCCCTCTCTATAGCTATAGGTATGATTTTTTTTAAAATTTTATAGTAATATTTATTAATTATTTATAATATTTATAATATTTATAATAAATATTATAATTATTTATTATAAATATTATAATTATCTACCGATCATGGGTCGTGCTAGTGGGTAAGAGAACTCTTACCGATTGGTTCTAGACCATGTTGGTGGGTTCTAGATCGGGTCGTGCCGGTAGTCTTGGGTCATGCCATGTCGGTACTCATGGTCGACCCTGAGCCGTGCCGACAGCCTTGGGCCATACCATATCAACGATCATGGATGGTCTTGCACCGTGTCGACCGATAAGAAAACCTCAATCAGCGAGTTCTAGGCCGTGCCGATGGCCATGAGCTTGGTTAATGTTCATTAACGTTATATGGATTAATGTTCATTAACGTTGTAGGTCATGATGGCATCAAAATGCTATCCCGCATAGACCAAAATGCCTGGTATATAGTGCAACTCTGCTTGGAGGAAAAGAAAATCCTCAGCATCATGTACTGCAATTTGTCAGATGTCAACGACGAGCTTAACCTATCTATGTAGACATATCAGAAAGAATAATCATCTAGATTAACCAAAATAAACTTTTACAAACCTTAACATTGACTTTCAATGCAATATTTTTTAGATACTACATATTTTTTCTACTAGATATATGCTTTGGTAAGCAGCATTATTAATAATGCTGCTTACCAAAGTACGTATCTAGTAGGAAAAACAAGCAGTATTTAAAAAATATTACATTAAAAATCAATGTTAAGGTTTGTAAAAGTTTATTTTGGTTAATCTAGATGATTATTCTTTTTGATATGTGTACATGGATAGGTTGAGCTCATCATAGATATCCGATAAATTATAGTACATGATGCGGAGGGTTTCCTTTTCCTCCAAGAGGAATTGCACCGCATACCAGACATTTTGGTCTATGCAGAGCCTGCATTTGAGTCGTAGGTAGAGCATACTCCATCCACCTTCATATTAGCTACCCAGGGACCACCAGCATCTACCCCACCGACATCTGAGCTCCAGCTCCAGCCCCAACCCCTCTAGCTCTAGATCCTCCAACTCATGCTCTTTCTCCTCCCGATGATGATGACTTAGATATAGATTTAGCAGACTTTTATTATATTTTTTTTAAAAAATATTATAATAAATTTTATTTAATAATAAAAATTAAGTATTTCAAAAATATTCTTATGTTTATAATATTTTCTTGTGTTATATATATTTAACTACATTTGTCAGGTTAAAAAAAATAATGTTCATTAACATTGTAGATCACGATGGTACCGAAATGCCATCTAGCTTTCATCTTCACCTCTTGGTGGGCTATGCGGAGCTCTGCATCTGAGTCACAGGTAGAGCATACTCCATCCACCTTCACATCAGTTGCTTAGAGACCACTGACATCTACTCCTCCATCGGCATCTACTCCACCAGCATCTGAGCCTCCAGCGTCAGCCACATCTTTAGCACATGCTCCACCCATCGATGAGTCTCCACTAGCATCCACATCGCACGATCCCATGGCTAGTGAGTGTATATTTTTATTACATCATTTATTTATTTATTTGTATAGTTATTGTATACTCTTATATATTTGTATAATATATTTTCATTGTAGGTGCATCATTCAGTAGGACATTTCACGGTCCCACACATATGTCGCATGTATGGAACCACCAGCATCAGGTGATGGTGCAGTACAACATGGAGGGGAGGCCAGTAGAGGAGACCGTATAGGAGATGCATTCCTTTTTCAAAGTACTTATGAGGCGGTCCGACATCATTCCAATACTACCCATAGACTGGTGATTGATGGATGCTAGTGTCAGAGATCGATTATGGGAGGAGATATGGATAAGTGTATCTTAATTATATTTATGCATTTGATATGTTTACATTATATTTGATTAGAATAATTTCATAACTAATTTTTGATATCTTTATGCAGAGAAGGTACGATTTTCTAGATCATGAGATGCTTCGAACTAAAGAAGATTAGAGAGTTGTACCAGGCTACAAGGTCAAGCTTAATAGAGGATGGCTCAAGCACTGACGAGACACTCCGAAAGAGCTTGTTCGTTGAATATAGGACTATCCCTCAAGTTAGTGGGAGGGGATGGTTAGGCATTAGAGGAGCCAGGAGTTCAAGATTTAATTTTTAATTTTTAAATTTTTTAATATATTTAAATTTATATTTAAATATTTTTAAATATTTATTATTTATTCAAATACTTTTTAGACTGCCTCCCATCAGAATCAAGAGAATTGGCTAGCTCAGGAGTACATGCACACTCTTGGTCATGAGTCTATGGCCACTCATGTGCATAGAGAGATAATGAATTTTGAATCTTACTTGATAAATTAAATTAATATTTTTTTATATATTTTTAATAAACTGATCTATTATTATAGCTGATAAGAGATGGGGTGATGCCCAGTCGTAGCGCGATCTTTCGATCCAATCATACGGACAAGAAGGGTAGGCCAATGAATGCCATGATCGAAAGAATTTTTGTAAGTAATAAATATATTAGTATAATTAGTATTATTATATTTTTTATAATATTTTATTTAAATTTATAATTACAAAAGTAGTTAGATGCACTCATAGGCGAGGGCCCGGACACCTCTGGCCCCTATGACTATCTATCTTAGGTCGTGGGGCTTAAGCACTTTGGGATGATCTGATGTAGGCCCGGACATACGCCGACAAGCTACTGGTCTGAGGTGAGCATCTCTTCACATGCTTCTGATGTCGTCAGTCGAGAGCAGCTTGAGGATGTTATATATATGTGCCCTAGAAGCCAGAATTGGCTGACACTTGTAATACACTTCTAGGGGCAAAATTATAATTTTGACTATAATTTATAAAATGGGTTATTTTCTATCACACTTGTGTATTTAGTGTCTGTGATACATCCTTTGAGTTAATGGTAATGATAATTCATATTTTCAAGAGTTGAAAATTTAAGACATGAATAATCATTATTAACTCATAAACAGCTCCCGACCATAGGATCATCATGAGGATGGTGATTGATCCGGAAGGTTGGTGTACGATCGCTTCTCTTTAGTAGATGAGTCTTGAGTCTATGGTGTGGAGACACCGGAGCGAGAGTACAGGTACTCGTTAGAGAACGAGGGCACTGAGCGTGACCACCTCGAGTAGTCATTAGGGAGTCTACCTTCTCGTCAATGACTGACTCGATGCTGCAGTAGTGTGTCTGGTTCTTTGACCTGAGGATGCATCGGCAGTTCACCTTGAGGGTGTTATAGTTTGACTACACCATTACTCGGTCTCCTAGCCATATGGAACCCTGAGGTGTATGTTGGCTATAGCATGTTCATTGTAGGAACTGGATTGCATCAAGATGGAATCTATCTACCTCGGTGGTAGAGGAGCAGCCCTATGATGATCATGAGAATCAAGTCCAGAAGCCCATGGCCATGGCAGAGTGAAATAATAGAAAGAGTTTCTATTTAGATTTTCACATTGGACTCGAATCGAATGATTACATCATATGACAGAGACTAGGGTTTGACGAGTTCACCTTAACCCTAATCTGATCGGGGCTCAAGATAGAAGAACTTAATCACACAGGTAGCTGCACCAAGAGGTTCGCATTCAGCTCTGATGGGTTGCCACCATATACTGCTAGGTGTCACTGGTGGATTTTGGGAGCAATTAGAATGATTTAGATGATCGATCATTCTAGCTGTTCGAATCAGAAGAGTTCTGATCCATCGAAAGGAGTTTCGATGATGTCGATGATAGAGATCATGACATATCCCATTACCATACAGAACTGAACCTAACTGGGTCACACAAACAAGGGTTTGAATCTGGTGATCATCAATTGAACTGATCTAGTTCAATTGATCTGAATGAGATTCAATTAGGTTCAAGGAAAATCGTGCTAGCACTCGATTGAACCTAACGTTCTTCTTTTACTATCATAAATAAGTTGTCCTGACTGAGCCAAAGGAGTTTGTGCTCAATCAGAGGCCTTCATATGGTCTGACTGGAGGTTGTCCAAGTCAGAAAAGGTTGTCTTATTTTGTAAGACATTACCTGCCATTTTTGGTCACCTGCCATTTCTTGTTCTTTGACTTTGGTCAAAAGTCTACCTTTGACTGGTCAAACGTTGACCATTGACACTTTGACTTTTGACCACATGTCATGCACCTATTGGAGAGCTGGTGGGGGCCTGTCCCCCTGCCAGAACCTGGCAAGGAGAAGGGCGCACGCCAAGGGTGGCGTGAGCCCAAGTTGGAGGCGCCTAGGAGTCCTTGTTGGACAAGGACTCCATCTCCCTTTTGGATTCCAATTAGAGTTCTACTAAGAATCCAACTTTGACTGGTCTTAGGGCCCTCTAAGGAGGAATCCAGGGGACTCTATTTCCAACCAATCAGATTTAGATCTGATTTCACAAAGGGTTGTGATTGGTTGAGAGAAGAGGAGTTGGATCACAAGCTTAGTCTATAAATAAGACCCTGCGCCCAACTCAATCCTAAGTAAAAGTGAATTCAATAGAATTTCCCATGCCCCAAGGCTGCCTCTCCCCTCCTTCCTCCATGCCAAACTCTCTTCTCCCCTTGCTCTCCACGTCCAAAAGAGTTTTGGACTTGGTTGGTGCGATTCAGATCAAAGGAAAGGCGATCAAAAGCAAGAAGGCTGCGCTGCTGCAAAAGGACGACTGCAGATCTTCAAAAGAGTTTTGAAGATCCTCCAGATCAGATCCAGATCTGATTTTTGGAGGTGTGATAGAGAAGAAGAGGATCTCCAGATCCAACCCGAGTGGATACCGGTAGAGGCCAGGCGCTTGCGTGGCTAAGATCCAGAACCTTCCGCTGCAATCAGGATCATCTACAGGGTAATAGGATTACCCAAATCAGGTAAATTAAATTTGATTTAATTTATCTTATTTTATTTTATTTATTAAAATAATAAGAATTCAGATCTAAAACATATCAAGATCTGATTGAGATCAAGAGAAAAATTTTTGAAATATATCTCTTGATCTGATCAGATCTGAACGAACCTGGACCGGGAAATCAGGATTTCCCTTCAACTGGTATCAGAGCCATGGTTCTAAAATTGTTTAGATCTGATTTTAAATTTTATTTTAATTAGAAAATAAAGTGATTTCAGATGTCACATGAGATGTGATCAGATCTGAAATCAGAAAAAATTAAAATTAAATGATTTGGATCTAAGAACATGAAGATATGCATGACTAGTTCTAGAATAGAATAGTTCTATAGAATAGTTTTGCATGTTTTGATTTAATCTGATTAAATCATATTTTAGATCTTTTATTTACTATTTTTCTGATATTATAAGTGTTATAATAACATCTAAAAAATAGCAAATAAAAATTATTTAATTTTAAATATCATATGAGATATGATTAGATGCATGTCTAGACTAGTTGTAGAATAGTTCTACATAATTAGATTAGAATTTATTTTGATTAGATCAATTTAAATCTAATTTTTTAGATTATTATGAGATAATTTAGATCTGAAAACATGCATGATTTTGATACATGAGATGTATGCAAAATATGCCATGATTAGATCTAAATTTGTATATGAGATATATGATATAGATCTAATAACTGTTTTGTAGTATTGCATGTTTCTGATTAAGGCGTTCCTCTTGGCCGTCCGGTCATAAGAACGAAGAAGGGTTTAAAGGCCCTCTCTTTCCATTCGATGGGGTGTTCTTATGATGTGTAGGGGTGCTGCGTGTTCGTCCTTAATCAGAAACCCAAAACTTACTTTCTGCAAAACCCTAGATCCTGAAACCCTAGGATTTATTGTGCATATTTTGTTTATGAACCCTACTTAATTAAGAATTAAGTTTATGGAATATTAATTAGGTCTAAAATTGAGAATTTCAGATCTAAGACATATTCATAATACTGGGTTCGGGCTTGGGTAGCTCAATTAGGTCTAAGCGGTTGATCAAACCGAATCAAGAGTTGGTTAGATGGGATCAACAATGCTTAAATTGACCAGCCTAATAGGATTAAGTCTGGGTCAAGATCGAGTCACGATCAAGCAAGACCTAATTAGGCTCAGAGGTTAGAGTCTGGATTGTAGGCTAACCCAATTGGTTCTGACTCAACAATTTGGTGTCTAAGGTAAGTTTGGCACAGACGACCGACTGGTTTTTAATTGGAAGCTACTCGACCTGAATGCGTTCTTGTGCGAGTTAATGGCATATTCCTTCCACCGGTCTCACTTACCTGGCCATATCTGTTGACACAGTTCTGATCTGAGGTGGTCAATAATCCGAGCTAACCCATGCCACTAGGTTAGTCATAATTGTTATGACTAAGCCAAGTCTAGTTTAATGAGACCTGAATCAATTCTTCTCCCTAAGAAAAGATTAAGTCTGAGGTCTTCCACCATTGTAGATGTGCGGGCCCTTCCCGGGGTTGATTGTTCTCGGCTGGATACAGTGGCTCAGTTGCACCGGGAAGACGCAACCATGTCTATTAGGCATTGGATGCTATGGGCTGGAGGATGAGTTGGGGCTCAATATTCTGGATACGGTGAGAGACTCAATTAGGAACCCAGTCTATGCAAATGGTGGGTCTGACTTAACTAAGGAGTGGATCAATATTCCGGATACGGTGAGATTCATGAATTAGAGACCAAGTTTGGGTGCACCATGATTAGAGAATCATTGAACAAGAGTTGTTCACTCATTGGCTAACCCATCACCAATAACTGTTAGGTGAGGTGATGAGTCAGTTGGTGAGACCGCACCACCCACTAGAAATCATTAATCGCATGGAGATTTTCGCATCTCTACAGAGGGAGTGTAGGGATCCGAGAAAATAGTGGGAGCTAATTTGTTTAAAAATAAAATCCCTAAAACAAATTGGTCAAGTCAAAATTACAGTATCTAACTAGAATCTTTGACTCTCTACAGGAAAAATGTCTGCGTCCAACCCATTGGCACGTATCCTGGACACACATAGACTGACTGGACCCAATTATAAAGATTGGCTCAGGAACTACAAAATTGTTTTGGGTTCAGAGAAGTTAACCCATGTTTTGGACCAGGACCCTCCCACCTTACCAGCCTCGTCCATCCACTGAACAGAGAGCGTCTCTGGAAAAATGGATTGACGAAGATAATAAGGCCAGATATTACATGTTGGGCTCGATGTCTGATGAGCTCCAGCGCCAACATGAAGATATCGGGACTGCTCGCCAAATGTTGGCTCACCTGCAGGAGATGTTTGGTGAACAGAGTCGCGCAGCCAAATATCAAGTCACGAAATGACTTTTTAAGGCTAAGATGCGTGATGGGCAGTCAGTCCAAGATCACTGTCTGACAATGATCAAGGACATGGAAGAGCTTGAGAAGCTCGGTGTGAAGTTGGACTTGGATCTGCAGAACGATATTATTCTGCAATCCTTGACTGATGCATATGGGCAATTCATCATGAATTACCACATGCATAAACTTCAAAATTCCTTGGCCGAAGTTAATGAATATGCTGGTTACCGCTGAGCTTTCTATGAAAGGTTCTAAAGGCTCAGTTCTTGCTATGGAACGGACTTCTTCCAAAAGAAAGTCTTATGGAAAGAAAAAGAAGTCTGTGAAAAAGCAAAAGGTGGAAGGATCAAAGAAGAAGAAGGCAGAACCGAAGAAAGAAGGCCGATGGCAAAGGAAAGTGTTTCCATTGCAACAGCGACGGCCATTGGAAGCGGAACTGCCCTACTTACCTGGCCACCCTGAAGAACAAGAAGGAAGGTCCTTCTGGAGGTATGCTCGTTATTGAGTCTAACCTTACGGTTTCTTCTGCATCCAGTTGGGTGCTTGACTCTGGTTCTAGTGCTCATCTGTGCACTTCTATGCAGGGTCTTGAGGATAGCAGGAGGCTGAGGGATGGAGACATGATCCTACGCATCGGTAATGGAGCAAGAGTTGCTGCAGTAGCCGTGGGAACATACCCTCTTCGATTACCATCTGGTTTAGACTTAGTTTTAAAAGACTGTTATTATGTGCCTGCAGCTAGCAGGAATTTGATTTCTGTTTCATGCTTAGCACAAGAAGGTTATGTGATTCACCTTCTTTAAGGACCATTGTAACATTCTTTATGAAAGAAATAAAATTGCAAATGGTTTTCCTTATTAATGGTCTTTATCAGCTACATATTGATGTACCTGTTTTTAACTATCGAGCAAAACGTGAATGCCAAACGACCTAGGGATAGTCCAAACGATAGATATCTATGGCACCTGAGATTAGGTCATATAGCAGAAGATAGGATCAACAAATTGGAGAAAAATGGGCTATTGAGTCCATTGACTTTTGAGTCATATCCAACTTGTGAATCTTGTCTTCAAGGCAAAATGACTAAACTCCCTTTTGTTGGACATGGGGAGAGGGCCACAGATCTCCTTGCCCTAGTACATACTGATGTGTGCGGCCCATTTGATGTGCCGGCTAGAGGCAATTTTTGTCTACTTCATTACCTTTACCGATGATCTGTCTAGGTATGGGTATGTGTATCTTATGAGACACAAGTCTGAAGCTTTTGAAAAGTTCAAAGAATTCAGACATGAAGTAGAAAAACAAACTGGAAAACCCATTAAGGTTCTTCGATCAGATCGAGGAGGTGAATACCTTAGCCGGGAATTCCTAGACTATCTTAAGGAAAAATGGCATAGTCTCTCAATGGACTCCACCAGGAACACCTCAACTCAACGGGGTTTCAGAATGGAGAAATCGGACTCTATTGGATATGGTTCGATCCATGATGAGCTTCACAGACCTCCCTGATTTTCTTTGGGGACATTCATTGTTAACTTCAATTCTATCTACTGAATAGGGTTCCCTCTAAAACCGTTCCTACCACACCGTATGAGATATGGCACGGTAAGAAACCAAGTCTGAGTCATCTCAGAATTTGGGGTTGTCCGGCTCATGTCAAAAGACAACAAGCGGACAAGTTAGAGTTTAGGTCCTTTAGAGCTCGATTCATAGGATATCCTAAAGAGTCATTAGGATACTATTTCTACATTCCAGAAGACCACAATGTGATTGTGAGTCGACATGCCATCTTTCTTGAAAAATAGTTTATTCAAGATAGCGGCATTGGAAAGCAGATTAAGCTTGATGAGAAAGTCTCACAAGTGGACAACGAGCTAAGGACCAATTGGAACCAAATCAGGTTGAGCCAATAAGAACACTACCTCCTCCACCTCGTAGATCGGAAAAGAGTTTTCCCGTCCCCCTGAAAGATACTTAGGTATTATTTCAGAGGAGTAGAGGAAAATGTTCCTCATAGGTAATGGTGCTCATGGTGATGATCCCAAAACCTACAACGAGGCGATATCAGATATCGACTCCGAGAAATGGCTAGAGGCAATGCAGTCAGAAATTGACTCGATGCACTCAAACCAAGTCTGGACCTTGGTAGATCCACCAGAAGGTATAGTACCTATTGGGTGTAAATGGATCTTCAAGAGAAAGATTGGTGCAGATGGGAATGTGGAGACATTCAAGGCTAGACTAGTGGCAAAAGGTTATAGTCAACGTGAAGGCATTGACTATCAGGATACCTTTTCCCCAGTAGCTATGCTAAAATCCATCCGCACATTGCTTGCCGTTGCAGCCTATTTCGATTATGAAATATGGCAAATGGACGTGAAAACGGCATTCCTAAATGGATATCTTGAGGAAGATATCTATATGGAACAGCCGCTAGGTTTCACATCCAGTGATACTGATCACAAGGTTTGCAAGCTGCAAAGGTCCATATATGGACTTAAGCAAGCATCTCGGAGCTGGAACACTCGTTTCAATGATGTGATCAAAAAAAGTTTGGTTTCATCAAAAATGAAGAGGAACCATGTGTTTTCAAAAAGGGTCAGTGGGAGCGCTGTTGTCTTCCTCGTATTGTACGTGGATGACATCCTCCTTATTGGGAATGATATTCCCATGTTGACATCAGTCAAGATGTGGTTGTCCAAGGAATTCTCCATGAAAGACCTAGGTGAAGCATCCTTTATTCTAGGAATTAAGGTCTATAGGGATAGACCGAATAGGATGCTAGGACTTTCACAGAAGATGTACATAGAGAGGAAGTACTAAAGAGGTTTAGTATGGAAAACTCTAAGAGGGGATTAATACCCTTCAGACATGGTATTCATCTTTCCAAGAAGATGTGCCCCAGCACACCTGAGGAAATAGAACGCATGAGCAAGATCCCTTATGCTTCTGCAATAGGGAGCCTCATGTATGCCATGCTATGTACACGACCTGATATAGCCCATGCTGTGAGTGTCACAAGCAGATATCAGTCAAATCCAGGTGAAGAACACTGGACTTCTGTGAAATGTATCCTTAAGTACTTGAGAAGAACTAAGGATATGATGTTGGTCTTTGGTAACGGAGAACTCCAAGTTCTGGGATACACAGACTCGGACTTCATGTCTGATATAGATGATCGAAAGTCGACATCTGGAAGTCTGTTTGTGTGCAATGGTGGAGCTGTTTGCTGGAAGAGTTCCAAGCAAACGGTGATATCATCTCATCCGCGATTACCTTGAGAAAGGTTACGTTGAGGTCAAGAGAGTCAACTCCGCAGATAATGTGGCAGACCCACTTACAAAGCCGTTGGGCCAGCAGAAGATCGAAGCCCACCTTGAGAAGATGGGACTTAGACTTGTAGCCAATTGGCTTTAGGACAAGTGGGAGATTGTTAGATATATGTGCCCTAGAAGCCAGAATTGGCTGACACTTGTAATACACTTCTAGGGGCAAAATTATAATTTTGACTATAATCAATAAAATGGGTTATTTTCTATCACACATGTGTATTTAGTGTCTGTGATACATCCTTTGAGTTAATGGTAATGATAATTCATATTTTCAAGAGTTGAAAATTTAAGACATGAATAATCATTATTAACTCATAAAATGCTCCCGACCATAGGATCATCACGAGGATGGTGATTGATCCGGAAAGGTTGGTGTACAATCGCTTCTCTTTAGTAGATGAGTCTTGAGTCTACGGTGTGGAGACACCGGAGCGAGAGTACAGGTACTCGTTAGAGAGAACGAGGGCACTGAGCGTGACCACCTCGAGTAGTCATTAGGGAGTCTACCTTCTCGTCAATGACTGACTCGATGCTGCAGTAGTGTGTCTGGTTCTTTGACCTGAGGATGCATCGGCAGTTCACCTTGAGGGTGTTATAGTTTGACTACACCATTACTCGGTCTCCTAGCCATATGGAACCCTGAGGTGTATGTTGGCTATAGCATGTTCATTGTAGGAACTGGATTGCATCAAGATGGAATCTATCTACCTCGGTGGTAGAGGAGCAGCCCTATGATGATCATGAGAATCAAGTCCAGAAGCCCATGGCCATGGCAGAGTGAAATAATAGAAAGAGTTTCTATTTAGATTTTCACATTGGACTCGAATCGAATGATTACATCATATGACAGAGACTAGGGTTTGACGAGTTCACCTTAACCCTAATCTGATCGGGGCTCAAGATAGAAGAACTTAATCACACAGGTAGCTGCACCAAGAGGTTCGCATTCAGCTCTGATGGGTTGCCACCATATACTGCTAGGTGTCACTGGTGGATTTTGGGAGCAATTAGAATGATTTAGATGATCGATCATTCTAGCTGTTCGAATCAGAAGAGTTCTGATCCATCGAAAGGAGTTTCGATGATGTCGATGATAGAGATCATGACATATCCCATTACCATACAGAACTGAACCTAACTGGGTCACACAAACAAGGGTTTGAATCTGGTGATCATCAATTGAACTGATCTAGTTCAATTGATCTGAATGAGATTCAATTAGGTTCAAGGAAAATCGTGCTAGCACTCGATTGAACCTAACGTTCTTCTTTTACTATCATAAATAAGTTGTCCTGACTGAGCCAAAGGAGTTTGTGCTCAATCAGAGGCCTTCATATGGTCTGACTGGAGGTTGTCCAAGTCAGAAATAGGTTGTCTTATTTTGTAAGACATTACCTGCCATTTTTGGTCACCTGCCATTTCTTGTTCTTTGACTTTGGTCAAAAGTCTACCTTTGACTGGTCAAATGTTGACCATTGACACTTTGACTTTTGACCACATGTCATGCACCTATTGGAGAGCTGGTGGGGGCCTGTCCCCCTGCCAGAACCTGGCAAGGAGAAGGGCGCACGCCAAGGGTGGCGTGAGCCCAAGTTAGGAGGCGCCTAGGAGTCCTTGTTGGACAAGGACTCCATCTCCCTTTTGGATTCCAATTAGAGTTCTACTAAGAATCCAAGTTTGACTGGTCTTAGGCGCCCTCTAAGGAGGAATCCAGGGGTCTCTATTTCCACCAATCAGATTTAGATCTGATTTCACAAAGGGTTGTGATTGGTTGGAGAAGGAAGAGGAGTTGGATCACAAGAGTCTATAAATAAGACCCTGCGCCCAACCCTAATCCTAAGTAAAAGTGAATTCAATAGAGATTTCCCACGCCCCAAGGCTGCCTCTCCCCTCCTTCTCCATGCCAATACTCTCTTCTCCCCTTGCTCTCCACGTCCAAAAAGTGTTTTGGACTTGGTTGGTGCGATTCAGATCAAAGGAAAGGCGATCAAAAGCAAGAAGGCTGCGCTGCTGCAAAAGGACGACTGCAGATCTTCAAAAGAGTTTTGAAGATCCTCCAGATCAGATCCAGATCTGATTTTTGGAGGTGTGATAGAGAAGAAGAGGATCTCCAGATCCAACCCGAGTGGATACCGGTAGAGGCCAGGCGCTTGCGTGGCTAAGATCCAGAACCTTCCGCTGCAAATCAGGATCATCTACAGGGTAATAGGATTACCCAAATCAGGTAAATTAAATTTGATTTAATTTATCTTATTTTATTTTATTTATTAAAATAATAAGAATCAGATCTGAAACATATCAAGATCTGATTGAGATCAAAAGAGAAAATTTTTGAAATATATCTCTTGATCTAATCAGATCTGGACGAACCTGGACCGGGAAATCAGGATTTCCCTTCAGGAGGATGGAACAGGCTGAACTGAAGTCTACTCAGGCTGACGAGCATACATCTCAACTATAGGACATCCTGAGTGCCGTGGTCATGAGGCTCAATACATATTTTGAAGCTGACTTCATAAGCCTTGAGGACATGTTATCCGGCATTCCAGCTCCAGCCCCTCTAGCTCCTCTAGCTCCAGCCCTCCAGCTCGTGCTCCATCTCCTAGTGATGATGACAATGTACATTTAAGGAACTTTTGATATTTTTTTTGAAAAATATTATAATAAATTTTATTTTATAATAAAATTTGAGCATTTCAAAAGTAATCTTATATTTATAATATTTTCTTATATTATATATTGAACTACATTTATCAGGTAAAAATATAAAAATTAAAAAATTTATATTTTTTTATTATTCAAAAGCTATAGCAAGATTATAAAATTGCTACTGTAGGCATGCCAAGCACTACCATAGGTTACATGCCAATTGCTACCATAACCTATTATAGTAGTTAAGAAATCATTGCCATAGGTCAATGGCAGCGGTTATAAAATCACTGCCATAGGTGATCTATGGTAGCAGTTACAAAAGCACTGTGATAGATTATTTATGGCAGTTGTTATAAAATCGTTGCCATAGATAGACCTATGACAGTAGTTTGAAAATCACTGTCATAAGCTGTCTATAGTAGTGGTTTGCATAACTGCTGCAATAACCACTACCATAGAGCTACGGCGATGGCCGTAGTGGTAGCGGTTAGTTTAATTGCTGCCATAGGTTATGGCAGTGATTGTTAACCACCGTCATAGCCCTTTCTTGTAGTAGCATCATAGCTGCCAAGTAGAAGGGAGTCTATAATTTTTAGGATGGTATCAAGGAGCAAGTCAAGGTCTTTAATAGTGGAGGCGATCATCCCAAAGGTCTTTGTGCACAGCAGCTAAAGATGATTGGTAGAGACAATGCTTGCACAATGGGCTACTAGGATACACAATGATAGCAGGATCATGCAGGAGGGCATTGTCAAGTGTGCCAAGGCTTAGGCACACCAAGATAGAGATTATAGTTATTAGTGTGGTGCTCCCAAGCCTTGGAAGGCCATTAGAGGAGTCATGGTGTTGACTCTAGGAGGCTAGGATCGACCAATGAAGAAATCAGCCAGGAAAAGAGGTTGGCACATAGGTAGAGCTGGCTCGGATGTAGATCGAGCTGGCTTAGACTGAGACTGAGCTGGCTTGGATTAAGACCAAGTTAGCTCTCTCTGGTAGATAGAGAATAGTATTTCAGATATCTGTGGCACGATACACTATTGAGCCGACTTGAGTCTCAATCGAGCTGGCTCAGATATGGCAGATAGATTTACATAATATTTTCTATTTGTTCTTTGATTGGATTTGATCCAAGGGGTCTTAAGGCTTGATTTAAGAGGTCTTAAGATGGCTAACTCATGGTTTGGATTAGAGATTAAGTCCATGGGATGAGAGCATGTGAGACATGGGTGTACATGGGCTCTAGGAGTGCTTTCATGTATGGATTAGCTAGAAAAAGTTTTTCAACTGGGGTTTGGATTTATTAAGATTTATGTAATGTAGCAAAAATTCTAGGGTATATAAACACAGGTGTTGTAATTTACAATAGAGTGAAATGAATACAAAACTTTTCTCCCTCAACATCTCTCACTCTTTGTCTAGGGTTGCCATCCTAGGTTTCTTGAAGAAACCCCTAGAGGGAGGGAAGCCTCTCTCAAGCCAAAAGAGGGAGGCGCCCCATCATAGCACCTAAGGATTGGTGTTGGTGTTCGCTATCTTTAGAGATCGGATCTATCACAAATCTCCTTAGGTTCACATAGAAGATCAGGGGTTCTGCAGTATGGTATGGATGAGGTACCATGGTTTTCTCTATCAGCCAAGGTGCTGTAATGGAGTCTTCACCTATCGCCATCATTGAATCTCAAATGTGGTAGATGAGGTATCCTGGGCTACTTGCGAAGGGACTAGAGGTCAACCTATATGGGTAGCTTCAACAGCTGCAATGGACTTGGCTGAAGTTGAGGAAGCTAAGGAGTAGTCATTGTGGTGGCCGCGATTGTGGAGGTAACCACGGGCCCATCCTAGGATGTGGATAAGGCATCACCTTCCTACCCACCAGCTAAGTTCTTTCTTCCACTTCTCCTGAATGGGCATTCCCTCCCTTGGCCCTTGGACGATCGAGCAAGGAGGAAGAGATAATGATCTTCGAGTACTATCAATCCTAGAATATAATCAAAGGACTGATACCTCCCCGGAATGAAGAGTACCTTGCTAGTATGACTGATGAAGAGTCACTCCTAAGTGCGTATGATAGTGCCATGATGGTAAGCTTTCTGTGTTTTACTCAATGTCTATCCCTATGGCTTAAGTTGATGAATCGACAAACTATGCAGGTGGGATTCAACATTCAAGCATTGGAGGCTTAGTTGGTGGTATCACATGATTATGTGAAGGTAGCCGAGGAATGGGCATCTTAGGCCAAGCACCAGAAAAGAATTTTGAGCACAGTCAAGCCTTGTTGGAGTTGGGTCAGAGAGCCACTATGGAAGCCCAAGAGAGTCTCCAGAGGTAGCTCCACAATTCTCTTATTCGGAATGAGAAGTTGAAGAGCACCTTGGAGGCCTCTCAACAAAAGGCTAAAAAGTTGAAGAAGAAGAGTCGCCGGTTGCTCGAGGTTCCTCATCCTGCTTCCTATGGGTAGGGGATCCAGGTCGACAAACACGAGGAAGGTGATCACTTTTGACAAGTTGCCTATAAGGAGGCTGACCTTCATCATGAGATTGTGAAACTTAGGGATGAGCTTCACATGATGAGGGTTGAAGCTTCTTCTTTCTGAGCTAATAGAGTTTGCATCCTTCGTCACGTCACTGACGTGAGGATGGAATTGGCCAAGGCCAAGAGGAAGATCAATCGATTGGGGGCCGAAGTGGCTGATCTCTAAAGAGGCTCTCAAGTTTGGTCCAACTAGGCAGCTTCTACAAATGAGGCTTATCGCCAAATCAGTATTGACCTCGACATTATTGAGTGGAAGCCTCCTAGGTTTGAGACTGAAGCTACATCGGGTTTTGAGATAGTCACCGCAAGAAAATCTCTTGAGCTAATGAGAATGGTAGATTCATGTGACTCCTTTGATCGAGGCTTTCAGAGCTATTACCTGATTCTTTATGGTCGTCTCTGGGTATTGGAGAATGCACTAGACCACCTAGCACCCTTGCCGGTCTCCCTCGAGGAAGCTGCGGAGGCTCAGGAGAAAAGGAAAAGGATAATTCCATATGTGTTTGCTTGTCTTTTACCTTGATCTAATTTAATGTTTATCTTTGAAATAAAAGAAAACTTTCTTTTGCTTCCTACATCTCGTCTATGTGTATGCACTTCTGAGTTGATATGTTGTGACCCAAGGCTTTGTCCTTCCCTGAATCTCTATGTTTCTGCTTTGGTGAGTTTCTTTCGAGGCCATTCCCCCTCAAGGTTGGTAGGAAGCTATAGAGGCATTAGGTTGCCTCCTTTTGAGAATGTAGACTTAAAGGAGGGGACCCTCCCGAGGCCCGGTTGCCTGGAGCTTAATGGCTTGGGTTCTTTCTCCCTTCGAGTTGGTGGACTTAAAGAAGAGAGATTTTAGGGACTCGGTCATTTGAAGTTTGGAGGTTGGGGTTCCATCCTCTCTCGAGTTTGTGGACTCAAAGGAGAGAGACTTTGGAGGCTTGGTTGTCTGAGGCTAGGATCCTTTCTCACTATGGATTTTGACAAGTACCCATGTTGGAGTTGGAGTACATCATGGCCTCCAAAACTTGAAGAGTATGGGCGTGATGGCCTAGCTTGGGGTGTGTAGCTCTTTCAAGGCTTTTTCAAAGTTTTTAGCTAATGTGGGCCTACTCTAACCCCAAGGTTCAGAGTCTTCCATGGTCGGAGGCATACGAGACAGCCAAGACTTTTGGGTATAGTGATCCGATCTAGGGTGCGTAGCTCGCCTAGGATTTTCTGATGGGCATGGTGGCCTGGCCTGGGGTGTGTATCTCTCTCAGGACTTTTTTAGAGTTTTCAGCCAATTAGGCCTACTTTAGTCCCGAGGCTCAGAGTCTTCCACTATCGAAGGTGTATGGAATAGCTAAGACTTTCAGACATGGTGACTCAGCTTGAGGGCGTAGCTCGTCCAAAGGTTTCAATGGGCATAGTGGCCTGGCCTCGGGCATATAACTCCCCTAGGACTTTCTCGAAGTTTTCAACCAACTTGGGCCTACATTAGTCCCGAGGCTCAGAGTATTTTGCCATCGAAGGTATAGGGACAGTCAAGACTTTCAGGCATGGTAACTTGGCCTGGGGCACTTGGCCTGGGGCATGCAGCTTGTCTAGGGCTTTTTGATTATTGCCTAGCTATGCAACCTAGGCGGAGGATGAATTGGATTTTAAAAATTTTTGAGGCTAATTTAGAGTTACAAGATTGTGTGTTAATAAGCAAGTGATAAATTATGGATGACTTAAGTGAAGTGGGGAGATAAGTAGTAAGTATGCAAGGAAATAAGAAAAAGAATGTCGAAGATAAGAAAGCATACCACAAACAATCAAGGTTTATAGTGGTTCAGTGCCAACCTTATACCTACATTCACTTTCCAAACTCCTACTTAAAAATTCAAATCCACTAAACATATTCAATAAGAATACAATGCCGGTACCTCCGACCTTAGCTATCCCAAGCAAGAAAACTTATTTCTTGGGTACAAGACAATCTAATATAATCCAATTTAAGGTTTGGATCAATCTTCTCAAGTTTTGGAACTCTTTCAAAACTTAAAATCAAGACAAAAATAGAGTATAAAAGTTAATAACAAAGAAATATAAGTTTAGCTCCTTTAATAAGCAAATAGAAACTTTAAAATACTTCACACAATAAAGAAGAAAGCTTTTTTTATTTTCCTCAAGGTTGTTGAAGACTTGAATGAACTATTAAGGGGTTGGTGAATTTAAAATTAAAACTTCTTTTGCTTGAAGAGGGCTTTTTGCTAGGGCTAAAATGAATGCTTAATATCTCTTGTATTTTTTCTTCTTTTAGAGCCTTTTATATCTTCAATAAGTGCTGGAGAAAAATTTGTGTAGGTTTGTGGCCATTAGAGAGCTTTAAATGTATATTAAATATGACCAAAATGGTCTAAAAACTAGCCATTGTAGAGTTTTTCCATCATAGGGGTTGACTCATGAGTCTAGTCATAGCACAGGGGTTGACTCATGGATCAACCTCTATTGCATAGAATAGAAAAACTTATGTTTTTGTTTTTGTTTCTGTTGTTGTTGAGAGAGATAAAAATACCTAGTAGGGGGTGTGGAGAACCTCACTTATGCATGGAGAAATACAAAAAAATCTAAAATTAAAAATATAATGGGTGTGGGATCTTTCTTAGGTGGTGCAAGAGTGAAGGAAAGAGTCCTAGTCTAACTAGGACTCTCCAATGTAGACTAAGTCAAACCTAATTTAAATCTTATTTAAATTATATTTAAGTTAATATATTTAATAGAGAATACTAATACAATTAGAAGTCTAATTAAATAAGGTTTAAATCATATTTAAATCTAATTTAATTTCTAATCAAATTAGAAATTAGGTGCACTCAAGTTGTAGTTGAACAGGGACTTGTTCTTCCTTGCTAGACTTAATCCAATTAAGTCTAAATAAATTTTAACTAAATCTAATTTAATTATACTTAATCTCAGCCTAATTGCTCAATCAAATTAAGTTAATTAATAATTCAATTGCTAATCGATCCTCCTGCAATACTTGCACTAGGTCAAACATCAATCATATTAATGGTTTTACCTTAGAATGATTCTCAACCATCGATTAACCATCTAATCAGGTTGCAACCTCTAATGTGTATGACCCCATAGGTTCGAACCTAAGCTGGTAGAATAGGAACTAATTCTTGTATCAATCAAAGTAACCATCTAGCAATAGTTTTTGACGTTCAAATAGGTCGAATGTACGCAAAGCAACATTCTTAGAACCCTAGCCTATAGTTACCATATAATTCATCCCTTTGACCACTAATGCTTAAGATGACTTTATGTACATTGTCAACACTCATACAAGTCATTCTATTATGTTTCAAAATTTTGTAAATCTCGTGACTCCTCACGAGGATTATTCAGGCCTAGATTTTGCTAAATTGAAACACAGCATGTCATTCTCTTCCTGAAGTTAATCAAGTATGGTCAATCCTATTATAACTCACACACTGACTCTATAAGTACTTGACTATACCTAGAAACCTTTTGAATCTATATTAGAAATACAGGCAGTCCAGCATCAAAGTACAATGAGTTGCTTGCAAGTCACCATGGTGATCTCAGGTTGAAGGAATACTTATATCCATTAGCCTTAGCTAGCTACTCTTGATAGTAGAGTCCTACTTTAGTCACGTTAAGTGTAGATGTACTCCTATATCTCATCTAGATGCCATACCAGTGTCTCCACACCACTTGATTATGAGGACAATCAATGTCTATGGCATACAGTGACCTACACTCTATAAGTTATCATTCTTATTAATAACTTATCATTTGATCATGAATAGTTTAAGAACCATTCAATAAATCCTTCTTTATCGATTGATTGTGGTTCTAAGAACTTCATCATATTTTAGGAGTTCATTTAAGGAAGATAGAACTTTTATGATGAACTAGCCAAATAACTATTATTATTAGATAATTCATATACTAATTCCAATTATCTACCACTTAGATGATTGGCTTTAGGATACATTTCCCAACACAGACCTCATCTTTCTTTGCAGCTGGACCTTCTCGCCCTCCTATTCGTGCTACTCCTACTCGTGCCAATTCATCTTCTCGGGGTCGAGGCAGACATGGCCGTAGTCATCCTCGTGGCCTTGCTCCCAACCTTCCTCATGATATCTCTGATTCTGATGGAGATTCTGACTCTAGTCATTCTAGTAGATTTCATCTTTAGAGTTAGCTCCATCAGACTTATGGCCTTTCTACTTTTTGGTTTTTTGACATGGATGGTTGTATTTTTTTGTTATCCATGACTTTTGTATGGCCTATGTAGTTTGACTTGACACTTATGTATTGTGACTACTATGACTCTTATGTATTATGACACTTATGTATTTGATGACTTTTCAATCATATTTTGGATATATATATATGATCATAGTTCTCATGAATGTTGTTTGGATCCTTTCTTATGAATGGTATAAATTGAAGTGTTATGAATTCTATTATAGTGCGCTATGAGAAATGTCTTGTATGTGAGCAAATTGTAATATCTTATATATTTGTTGTATGCCTTCTCTTTATAAACTTATATTTCAGCAGCAAAATATAAGGAATAAAGTAAGGGGGAGCCTTTCTCACTTTCTTTAAAAACTCCTTAAGATTATAATTGATGATGTCAAAAAGGAGAGTAGAGAAATGTAAATTGGGTAGTGCAATAAGCAAAATTAAATTATCAACGAAAATTATAATAAGCAAGCAAAATTGTAAAAGTAAACAATCTTATAAGCAATTTTTAAACTACTCATGATGCATTTTATTCAAATGATAGGCTATAATGTTTAAGTGATGTATCTTTGTAAATTTAAAAATTCTTATTCAATGCTTTCTTAGTCAATGCTTCATATATGTTATATTTTTGCTTATGCTCAAGTGTTTTGTCATCATCAAAAAGGAAGAGATTGTTACTCCAAAAATTGATTTTGATGATTACAAAATATTTGAGGAGATTACTAATGACTTTGGCTTGGAAAAAAAATAATGTGCATTTCAAGCTTCACAAGATTTTTCAAGTTTATTAAAAAAATTTGAAGAAGGGCAAGATCATAGTTTCACAAAGTTGAAGATCAAGAAAATCTATTTTGGAAGCCTCAAGAGCAAGCCAAGAAGAATTCTGATCTTTTGGAAATAGTTTCATGGTTTTTGGATGCATAAAGTAGAAGAAAATCAACTTTTAGCTAAAAGGTCGACCCCCAGATCTACTTATGCCAAAAGGTCTGATTGGCACGCTCATTTTTTAATGGCACACAGAAAGGGTCGACCCATGAGTCGACCCTAGGATCAACTCATGAATCGACCTTTGCTATTTTGCCAACC